>CM043729.1:19966367-20056367 GCA_023969325.1 Oryzias curvinotus
ATGCCCTGCCCCTCCTGCCCACGCCCCCCAACCCCCCAACCAGATGACGTTCCCGCCCTGCTGTAGACGTTTCTGATCCGAGGAAACGTCTACAGATGTGGGACGATCAGGCAGCAGTTCAGAAACTTTAGCACAGAAATGTTCCTGTGTGTTAAAATAAAGACACAAAGAATTAAAAACTAAATATGAAAACTCTTTCTGCTCTGAAGGATGATCTTTAAATATTCTACGTATTATTCTATTGAAAATAAAAACTGCCATGTGGCTTTTGATGAATTTCTACAAATCATCCATTTTCCTTCTCTGAATCCTCGTTGTCTGCAAAAATCAAAACAACAATCTTGTTTTCAGGAGTTTTTCAACTAAATTTCTAGTTTTAGCATTTTTATGTAAACTGTAGGTTTGTTACAAACAGGAAGCTAAAACATTTTAACTTTAATACTACCAGTATTGTCTGGAATTAAACATGAAAAGTCTCTGGTGCAATTCCCCTTTTTCTCTCTGTGTAAATATTCTTTTACTCCTTTTGATCTGTCCATACTTATCCTGCTCCGTTAATAGTTTCTATCTGTGATGCTGCAACAGCAAATACACAACACACACTGAAACACAAACACAGCCCAAACTAAAGTGTACGTCAGCTGTTTTGTGTTTACAACCTGCAGACAAACAACACAACCAGGATCATTTCTGTTATTTACAGCTTTCTCTGATTTCAGATGTAAATACATCAAAGTGAGCATTTTTGTATTAAACAAAGAGGATGCCACTTCTTGAACAAAACTCCTAAAATAGCCGCATTAACTGCCTCCCTGTACATCAAAACTCTCTTCATTTAGCTAATTTGCTGTTTGAAGTAAGGAAAAATATAATTAATATCAATCAAGGTTTAACTAAATGAGACATTCCTGCTGAGAGGGAAAAGAAAGGCGGATGGAAAAAGGAGCCGGGCTCATTCTGCTGATCAAAGGAGACATTCAGGCTCACAAGGCTGACATGTTTCAGGGACAAACCATGGTGAGCCGCACAATGGAGCCCAACAAAAGCCCATTAAAAGATTTCTCCCACAACAAGAAGCTACGGCGGAAGAAAAAGCCGCGTTTCTGCATTCGCCGTTGTTTCGGTCATCGTGGTCAAGAGTAAAAACGCCCCGAGTGTCGCAGCAATCAGGAGACGCATCTTCACCTCCGAGTCAAAGAGGGGCCTTGAGTTTCCTCCTTAAATAACATTCATTTAAACAACAACAGAGAAAAAAGACCTTCACAATCCATCATGGGGGGGGTGGAAGTAAAGGCTGATTATTGAGGAGAGTCAACAAAAAGATGGATTATCTGAAAAGTACTTCAGGAGGACAAAAACAGGAGATTTCTGCAGGCCAGGAAAATCAGAAAGAGGTGGATTTGACACTTTGGAGGAAAAGATTGGAACCAAAGATGGGAGTATCAGCTGTGATGCTGCTGCTGTCTGCAGGTGGAATGATGGACCATCCAGGAGCCCCATGACGGGGAAGGAGGGACCGGACCGGACGGAAAACGTCCCGGAGCAACCAAGAAACCAGAACCTTCCTGCTGGAATAGAGGGATTCAGGACAGCACTGTAAAAAATGAAGTTTCATCACTTTAATCAGCTGCTCAGACCGCTGAGCTTGCAAGTCAAAGCTAAAAAAACGAATAAAAAACAAACAATTAAACGTATTTGGAAAGTTTCTTTGGGGAGAAAAGAGCGAGTGAGGAAACTGAAGAAAAGTCTTCAGCTTCAGAGAAACATAAAGCTGCTGTTTCCAGACAAAACCAGGAGTTTTCTTTAAAAAACTTCATTTTTTAATGAAATTTAATTTAAATTAAAAAAACAAAAAGTTTCAGACACAGCTTGGTGACAGACAGGAGGACGACACTGTAAAAAATGAATCCATCCAGCAACCCATCCATCCATCCATCCATCCATCCATCCATCCATCCATCCAGCAACCCATCCATCCATCCATCCATTCATCCATCCATCCATCCATCCACCCATCCATCCATCCTTTTATCCATCCAGCAACCCATCCATCCATCCATCCATCCATCCATCCATCCATCCATCCATCCATCCTTTTATCCATCCAGCAACCCATCCATCCATCCATTCATCCATCCATCCTACTGGACAGTAAAAAAATAAATAAACAGCCAAACCCCCACCCTACTCAAGAAACGTAGTTTTAACTCTGACCTGGGAGGGGCTTTAAGGATACCTGGGGGGTATTGTAGAAGTTCCCCTTCAGTAAAGGATCTTGAACTGTTTTTCCCTTCATTAAAGTTCTCTTTGACGTGGTCGTGAGCGTTCCACGTGTGCAGAATGTTCTTCAGTCCTGCACACAACCTGTGTCCTTCTGTCAGTCTGAAGCACTCTGACTCCACTCCCATGAATTGGGGGATCTTACAAAAGCTCATTTAAGGACAGACATCACCATAATGGAGGAGAAAATGACTTTTAGTTTGGAGGACAGAGAAAAGAGAGAAATAAAAGCCATAAAAAGTCTAAATAATGCATCAAGTCGAAGGTTTTCTGCCGTCTCTGAGCTGCAGATGTTATACAATTAGGAGTTTGCACGCTTCAAGGTTATGATGTACACCATATGAAGAGATTCTTTTGATTTGACGGATTTCAAATTCCACCCTCTCCCTTCTTCACAGCCTGATTGATTGTGACTGGAATTAAAAGGAGAAAACAGTGAAGAAAAGCTCTTTTGTGAGCCAAGAAGAAGTTCAGCGGAGCTGTGAAAGTTCACTGCGATCTCCAGCAGCACGCCTCTTCAAAACACTCCGACGGACACATTCAGCACCATTTTTAAGGAGAAGTGGGAACAAATGGGGGGAAAATAAAGACTGACAACAGTGAACCGTGGACCCCCCCTCATGGTTTTGGTTGCTTTTTGCAGATTCACAGTAATAATAACAACATTAGTCCTAAAACGTGATCAGTGTCGATATCAGAGAGAATCCTGAATAAATGCATCTAATTTAGGTTTTAGCCCTGTTCAGGATGATCCGTCCAGAACCGTCTGGCTCCAGTCCGGATTCACAGGAGGATTCATGGAGGCTGCAGAGCGCCGGGGGGGGGCGCTGTTATTGCTGCTGCAGCGACGATGAGGAGCCTTTGCTTTCTGTGAATCTTCTGGTTCTGCAGAGGTCTTTCTGTGAGAAGAAACCAGAGAGAGAAGCAGCGAAACAAACCACAGCCGCTCAGTCCTGTGCACACAGACACGCACAACCATGAACCTGCACACACAGCTGCACCTGCAGACCTACACAAACACGTGTCACGCTCCAGCCATGCAGACTGACGTGCGTTTGTGCAGAGCGGAGCTTCTGCGTCGCCCCTGCAGAGCGAGGAGCGGCGAGCGCCTGGCTGTGGAGGGAGGGGGGAACCGGGAGGGTGGCGAGTAAACCACCGGGGTCCTTTTGTTTGGAGGGGGTGCAAGCACGGGGCTTAAATCTGACAGGCTGGTCCACGGGAGAACAAGAGAGGGTGGAACGTACGGTGGCCCTTAAGGTCAAATCACACGACGCAAAAGCCTGTTGAAGATCACGACGACAATAGAAAAAGAAAAATCATCTCAGTTCAGAGAACAGCACCATTCCAGAAATTAAACAAATAAAAATGAAACGTTTCAGAAAACAAAAGATGTTTCCGGAAATCAAAATGAAATGCTAAAAAAGAAAACACAACAAGAAGCCAGAAAAGGGGCTGCGCTGTCTCTGATTGGACGATGGCGTTTTTCAACACCTAAAGCGGTGGGATGTACTGATGACCTTGATGACCCCTCATCTTCATCCACACAGAACCGTCCGGGCCTCATCACTGACCCCCCACCCCGAGGAGCTTTGCAGTTAGAATCCTCAGTGACTCGTCTTCATGGCCTGACAGTAGAAGACCCAACATGGAGTCGGTTTCAGCTTTTATTTTGGCGGTACGGCCGTGAGGTGAAAGCAGAGCGATTGAAAACAGCATGAATCCACTGACGTTCAAACTCACATTTATATGATGGGATGTCTGCATTGTTGAACAGACTACAGATCAAAACGAGTCTTTGGTGTTGATGAGCAGAGGTTCTGGTCCAAAGCGTCTCTGCTCAAACGCCCCACGCTGGAGAGACTTGGTCCAGTCCGACTAATAAGGTAAGGACAAAGCAGGACAAAGCAGAGCCTGGCGGCTCCCAAAGCATCAAGGACTCTGATGGTCGCCCTCTGAACAGAAGACTGATTAATCTCTGACGCTACTGCCAAGGTGAGCCGAGTCAGGAGGCTGCAGCGCCGCCGCCGCCGCTCACGCCTTTTATGTGGCGTTTCCTTTGTGCAAACACGCTGATGAATACTTCATTTCTTTCACCCACGGAGAATGTGTTCCTCTCCGAGAGAAAGGTGAAATGGTTTCTTTAATGGCTCTTCCTTGTAATGAAATTACTTCTTTAACTGGAAACTGTAGAAAAATGTCTTTGATGAAACTTCACCGATTCAATTACAGAAAAACGGCTTTCATTTGTTTGGATGTAAACAAAGAGGTTTGCTTTGGGTCACGATTATTTCTGATCCTCCTTTTACTCTGAAGATTTCCTTTGAAAACAACAATCCTGTTTTTGTGGGATGAAGGAGGATCTGAGAGCAGGATGACGCTCGGACCAAAGGTCACATCAGGTCACGGGAAAACTGGAATTCATTTATCCTCGTGTCTGATTTGACCTGAAATGTTGATTCATATTTTCTGAATGATAATTATTTACTCATGTGCATAAAATCAGTTTATTTTATTTTATGGAAGGACAATTATATTTTTCATATCTATCAGTTTGTCTCCTTTTTACATTCATTCTAACGTCTCACTGATCCAGATCTCTGAAAATCTGAGAAAGAGTCAGAGACGAAGAAATCCGAACAAATCTGCAGAAAAAACATCAGAGTTTTACTGAAACCTGCTGGTGAGTCCTGGAACTGTCCCACAAATGAGGATTTAGTCCTGGAACTGTCCCACAAACTGGGATTTAGTCCAGGAACTGTCCCAGAAATTGAAACTTAGTCCTGGAACTGTCCTACAAACTGGGATTTAGTCCTGGAACTGTCCCACAAATAGAAACTTAGTCCAGGAACTGTCCTACAAACGAGGATTTAGTCCTGGAACTGTCCTACAAACGAGGATTTAGTCCAGGAACTGTTCCACAAACGAGGACTTAGTCCTGGAACTGTCCCACAAACGAGGATTTAGTCCAGGAACTGTCCTACAAACGAGGACTTAGTCCTGGAACTGTCCTACAAACGAGGATTAAGTCCTGGAACTGTTCCACAAACGAGGACTTAGTCCTGGAACTGTCCCACAAACTGGGATTAAGTCCAGGAACTGTCCCACAAATTGAAACTTAGTCCAGGAACTGTCCCACAAACAAGGATTTAGTCCTGGAACTGTTCCACAAACGAGGACTTAGTCCTGGAACTGTCCCACAAATGAGGATTTAGTCCGAACTGTCCCACAAACGAGGATTTAGTCCAGGAACTGTCCTAAACGAGGATTAGTCCTGGAACTGTCCCACAAACGAGGATTTAGTCCTGGAACTGTTCCACAAACGAGGACTTAGTCCAAGAACTGTCCCACAAACGGATTAAGTCCAGGAACTGTCCCACAAATTGACTTAGTCCAGGAACTGTCCCACAAAAGAAACTTAGTCCTGGAACTGTTCCACAAACGAGGACTTAGTCCTGGAACTGTCCCACAAATGAGGATTTAGTCCAAGAACTGTTCCACAAACGAGGACTTAGTCCTGGAACTGTCCCACAAACGAGGATTTAGTCCTGGAACTGTCCCACAAACGAGGATTTAGTCCTGGAACTGTTCCACAAACGAGGACTTAGTCCAAGAACTGTCCTACAAACGAAGATTTAGTCCTGGAACTGTCCCACAAACTGGGATTTAGTCCAGGAACTGTCCCACAAATAGAAACTTAGTCCAGGAACTGTCCTACAAACGAGGATTTAGTCCTGGAACTGTCCACAAACGAGGATTAGTCCTGGAACTGTCCACAAACGAGGATTTAGTCCAGAACTGTCCACAAACGAGGATTTAGTCCTGGAACTGTCCCACAAACGAGGATTAGTCCTGGAACTGTCCACAAACGAGGATTTAGTCCTGGAACTGTTCCACAAACGAGGACTTAGTCCAAGAACTGTCCTACAAACGAAGATTTAGTCCTGGAACTGTCCCACAAACGAGGACTTAGTCCAGGAACTGTCCCACAAACAAGGATTTAGTCCTGGAACTGTCCACAAACGAGGATTTAGTCCTAGAACTGTCCCACAAACGAAGATTTAGTCCAGGAACTGTTCCACAAATAGAAACTTAGTCCTGGAACTGTCCCACAAACGAGGATTTAGTCCAGGAACTGTCCTACAAACGAGGACTTAGTCCTGGAACTGTCCCACAAACTGGGATTAAGTCCAGGAACTGTCCCACAAATTGAAACTTAGTCCAGGAACTGTCCCACAAACAAGGATTTAGTCCTGGAACTGTTCCACAAACGAGGACTTAGTCCTGGAACTGTCCCACAAATGAGGATTTAGTCCAAGAACTGTTCCACAAACGAGGACTTAGTCCTGGAACTGTTCCACAAATAGAAACTTAGTCCTGGAACTGTCCCACAAACGAGGATTTAGTCCAGGAACTGTCCTACAAACGAGGACTTAGTCCAAGAACTGTCCTACAAACGAAGATTTAGTCCTGGAACTGTCCCACAAACGAGGACTTAGTCCAGGAACTGTCCCACAAACAAGGATTTAGTCCTGGAACTGTCCCAAAAATAAGGATTTAGTCCTAGAACTGTCCCACAAACGAAGATTTAGTCCAGGAACTGTCCCACAAACGAGGATTTAGTCCTGGAACTGTCCCACAAACGAGGATTTAGTCCTGGAACTGTCCCACAAATGAGGACTTAGTCCAGGAACTGTCCCACAAATGAAGACTTAGTCCAGGAACTGTCCTACAAATGAAGATTTAATCCTGGAACTGTCCCACAAACGAGGACTTAGTCCAGGAACTGTCCCACAAACTGGGATTTAGTCCTGGAACTGTCCCACAAATTGAAACTTAGTCCAGGAACTGTCCCAAAAATAAGGATTTAGTCCTGGAACTGTCCCACAAACTGGGACTTAGTCCTGGAACTGTCCCACAAACTGGGATTTAGTCCTGGAACTGTCCCACAAACAAGGATTTAGTCCTGGAACTGTCCCAAAAATAAGGATTTAGTCCTAGAACTGTCCCACAAACGAGGACTTAGTCCAGGAACTGTCCCAAAAATAAGGATTTAGTCCTGGAACTGTCCCACAAACGAGGATTTAGTCCTGGAACTGTCCCAAAAATAAGGATTTAGTCCTGGAACTGTCCCAAAAATAAGGACTTAGTCCTGGAACTGTTCCACAAATAGAAACTTAGTCCTGGAACTGTCCCACAAACAAGGATTTAGTCCTGGAACTGTCCCAAAAATAAGGATTTAGTCCTGGAACTGTCCCACAAACGAGGATTTAGTCCAGGATCTGTCCCACAAACGAGGATTTAGTCAAGGAACTGTCCCACAAACAAGGATTTAGTCCTGGAACTGTCCCAAAAATAAGGATTTAGTCCTAGAACTGTCCCACAAACAAGGATTTAGTCCAAGAACTGTCCCACAAATGAAGATTTAGTCCAGGAACTGTCCCACAAACGAGGACTTAGTCCAGTAACTGTCCCACAAACAAGGATTTAGTCCTGGAACTGTCCCAAAAATAAGGATTTAGTCCTAGAACTGTCCCACAAACGAGGATTTAGTCCAGGAACTGTCCCACAAACGAAGATTTAGTCCAGGAACTGTCCTACAAACGAAGATTTAGTCCTGGAACTGTCCCACAAACGGGGACTTAGTCCAGGAACTGTCCCACAAACGAGGACTTAGTCCAGGAACTGTCCCACAAACTGGGAGTTAGTCCTGGAACTGTCTTACAAACGAGGATTTAGTCCAGGAACTGTCCCACAAACGAGGACTTAGTCCAGGAACTGTCCCACAAACGAGGATTTAGTCCTGGAACTGTCCCACAAACGAGGACTTAGTCCAGGAACTGTCCTACAAACGAGGATTTAGTCCAGGAACTGTCCCACAAACTGGGATTTAGTCCAGGAACTGTCCCACAAACTGGGATTTAGTCCAGGAACTGTCCTACAAATGAGGATTTAGTCCTGGAACTGTCCCACAAACTGGGACTTAGTCCAGGAACTGTCCCACAAACTGGGATTTAGTCCAGGAACTGTCCTACAAATGAGGATTTAGTCCTGGAACTGTCCCACAAACGAGGACTTAGTCCAGGAACTGTCCCACAAACGAGGATTTAGTCCTGGAACTGTCCCACAAATGAGGACTTAGTCCAGGAACTGTCCCACAAACGAGGATTTAGTCCAGGAACTGTCCCACAAACTGGGATTTAGTCCTGGAACTGTCCCAAAAATAAGGAATTTGTCCTGGAACTGTCCCACAAACGAGGATTTAGTCCAGGAACTGTCCCACAAACTGGGACTTAGTCCTGGAACTGTCCCACAAACTTGGATTTAGTCCTGGAACTGTCCCACAAACAAGGATTTAGTCCTGGAACTGTCCCAAAAATAAGGATTTAGTCCTAGAACTGTCCCTCAAACGAGGATTTAGTCCTGGAACTGTCCCAAAAATAAGGATTTAGTCCTGGAACTGTCCTACAAACGAGGATTTAGTCCTGGAACTGTCCCAAAAATAAGGATTTAGTCCTGGAACTGTCCCAAAAATAAGGACTTAGTCCTGGAACTGTTCCACAAATAGAAACTTAGTCCTGGAACTGTCCCACAAACAAGGATTTAGTCCTGGAACTGTCCCAAAAATAAGGATTTAGTCCTGGAACTGTCCCACAAACGAGGATTTAGTCCAGGAACTGTCCCACAAACGAGGATTTAGTCAAGGAACTGTCCCACAAACAAGGATTTAGTCCTGGAACTGTCCCACAAACGAGGACTTAGTCCAGGAACTGTCCCACAAATGAAGACTTAGTCCAGGAACTGTCCTACAAATGAAGATTTAGTCCTGGAACTGTCCCACAAACGAGGATTTAGTCAAGGAACTGTCCCACAAATGAAGACTTAAGGCCCGTACAGACCGGGACGAATTTCGCCGGCGTAAATTCGCCTCGTGACTAAACAAAGGGCACCAATGAGAGTGTGCACACCGACGCGAAAAAACGCCACGCGTCAAAGCGTCAAAAAAAAAAAACGCCTCGGGTTCGTTTTTTCTTTTTGACGCCTCGCGTCGAAATCTATTCGACCAATGAGAACGGCGCTTTTGCTCACGTGTCTGGAGCTTCTGAAGTTACAGTAAAACACAACTTGGGGGCGCTCAAACGCAAAACTGCCTTTCTGAGCACACATACCAGCAAAGAAGATAGACGCCAAGTAGCGTCTACACTGCCGCAAAGAAATAATGACGGACATTCTAAAATATCCCAGAAAACGCTCATGATAGATTTTCAGCTCTTGTACCAGTCGATAAAACTCACCATGTTCTTCTCTTCTCGTAACTATGGGATGTACCGAAAATCGGCGTCTTTTCCGGCGTCTTTCATCATCAACAGAACAATAATTTCTTCATCATTGGAACTGGAGCTGGAGCTACTGGTGCTTGAAATATTCATGTTTTCTTTGTTTGATTCTGCCAAGCGCGTAAATACTGGCTCTCTTCTTCTGAGTGAAAACCACCTTGTGTACAGGAGTATTTCTGATTTACATTCAGCGCCATCTAATGTCAGGGAATGAAATTGCATGTTGGCTCGGCTCATCGTCAGCGAAAATCGCCTGGGTGTGAACACAAAAGACGTGGCGAAAAACGCTGGCGAATAACGCCTTGCGAATATTCGTCCCGGTGTGTGCGGGCCTTTAGTCCAGGAACTGTCCTACAAATGAGGATTTAGTCCTGGAACTGTCCCACAAATGAGGACTTAGTCCAGGAACTGTCCCACAAACTGGGATTTAGTCCTGGAACTGTCCCAAAAATAAGGATTTTGTCCTAGAACTGTCCCACAAACGAGGATTTAGTCCAGGAACTGTCCCACAAACTGGGATTTAGTCCTAGAACTGTCCCACAAACGAGGATTTAGTCCAGGAACTGTCCCACAAACTGGGATTTAGTCCTGGAACTGTCCCAAAAAAAAGGATTTAGCCCTGGAACTGTCCCACAAACTGGGACTTAGTCCTGGAACTGTCCCACAAATTGGGATTTAGTCCTGGAACTGTCCCACAAACGAGGATTTAGTCCTGGAACTGTCCCAAAAATAAGGATTTAGCCCTGGAACTGTCCCACAAACTGGGATTTAGTCCTGGAACTGTCCCACAAACGAGGATTTAGTCCTGGAACTGTCCCACAAACTGGGATTTAGTCCTGGAACTGTCCCACAAATGAAGACTTAGTCCAGGAACTGTCCCACAAACGAGGATTTAGTCCTGGAACTGTCCCACAAACTGGGATTTAGTCCTGGAACTGTCCCACAAACGAGGACTTAGTCCAGGAACTGTCCTACAAACGAAGATTTAGTCCTGGAACTGTCCCACAAACGGGGACTTAGTCCAGGAACTGTCCCACAAACGAGGACTTAGTCCAGGAACTGTCCCACAAACTGGGATTTAGTCCAGGAACTGTCCCACAAACTGGGATTTAGTCCAGGAACTGTCTTACAAACGAGGATTTAGTCCAGGAACTGTCCCACAAACGAGGACTTAGTCCAGGAACTGTCCCACAAACGAGGATTTAGTCCTGGAACTGTCCCAAAAACGAGGACTTAGTCCAGGAACTGTCCTACAAACGAGGATTTAGTCCTGGAACTGTCCCACAAACTGGGACTTAGTCCAGGAACTGTCCCACAAACTGGGACTTAGTCCAGGAACTGTCCCACAAACTGGTATTTAGTCCAGGAACTGTCCCACAAACTGGGATTTAGTCCAGGAACTGTCCTACAAATGAGGATTTAGTCCTGGAACTGTCCCACAAACGAGGACTTAGTCCAGGAACTGTCCCACAAACGAGGATTTAGTCCTGGAACTGTCCCACAAATGAGGACTTAGTCCAGGAACTGTCCCACAAACTGGGATTTAGTCCAGGAACTGTCCTACAAATGAGGATTTAGTCCTGGAACTGTCCCACAAACGAGGACTTAGTCCAGGAACTGTCCCACAAACGAGGATTTAGTCCTGGAACTGTCCTACAAATGAGGATTTAGTCCAGGAACTGTCCTACAAATGAGGATTTAGTCCTGGAACTGTCCCACAAACTGGGACTTAGTCCAGGAACTGTCCCACAAACTGGGATTTAGTCCAGGAACTGTCCTACAAATGAGGATTTAGTCCTGGAACTGTCCCACAAACGAGGACTTAGTCCAGGAACTGTCCCACAAACGAGGATTTAGTCCTGGAACTGTCCCACAAATGAGGACTTAGTCCAGGAACTGTCCCACAAACGAGGATTTAGTCCAGGAACTGTCCCACAAACTGGGATTTAGTCCTGGAACTGTCCCAAAAATAAGGATTTTGTCCTAGAACTGTCCCACAAACGAGGATTTAGTCCAGGAACTGTCCCACAAACTGGGATTTAGTCCTGGAACTTTCCCAAAAATAAGGATTTAGCCCTGGAACTGTCCCACAAACGAGGACTTAGTCCTGGAACTGTCCCACAAACAAGGACTTAGTCCTGGAACTGTCCCACAAACGAGGATTTAGTCCAGGAACATTTTGAAAAAAACATTTGCTGATAAATTAACAGCAAAAGAAAAAAAGTCAACAGATGTCTGATTGGTCACATTAGTAATACTAAATAATATAAACCTTCTCTTGACGGACACCCATACAGGACCCCCCCCCCCCCCCCCCGGTCTACTGCAGAGTGCTGGTTAAACATTGGCCCACAGTTTGCTTTCTGCCTTCTGTTGTTTTTACTCTGAAGATGCAGCGATTGTTGCCAACATTATTGACTTAGTAATTAAAGTATTTTAACCCTGGAATTCTGTAATCATTACAGATGCCACCATCTGTTCCTCTGCTGCTGCGAGAACCCCCCCAGCAGATAAGGTATGGAAACCCAGAAGGGGGGGGGGGGTCCAGTCATGTTTGTCAGTTTACATGCTCTCAAAGATGACGTTGATGCATGATAGGTTCTGCATAAACAGCACTGCAGTACAGGAGGGTTCTGGTCCTGGTTCTGGTCCAGGCAGTGAAAACGGACCAGGACCTGGTTGGAAGTCAGATCTGGACTCGTGGAGGACTTCAGAGGAAGTCAGGAGGCTTTGAGCAACAACAGCAAAGATTCTGAAATTAATGAACTCTGAGGGACCCAGAAAACAACAAAGAGGTCAAAGGTCAGCCTCAGAAAACTGAAGACTGTTCTCCAGAAACTTTATTTACAAACTGGATATGAAACATGCAAACATCTGCAACTTTGTCCAAACAATAGAAATGTTTCTATACAACAGGTGTATAGACTCATATTTTACTCTTCATTGAATTATTTTCCCAGCATGCCTCTGGCTGTGACTGCTACTCAAGCTCCTGTTGGTTGAACTGTTTCACCTGACAGGTGTCACAAACCCCTCCCTCAAAGCAAAACCTTTAAAAAGTGGATCATCTCTGTACCCCCCCAGCCCCCATGAACACAGTGTTGATGGGGGGCAGCGACGACACCAGGTCCTGCACCTCTGAGGGCGGGGCTACGCACTGCTGAGGCAGCAGGGCGTCCTGAGAGAACGGAGAGGAGAGTCCGAACATGCAGGAGGCCGATCCTGACGGAGGGAGGGGGTGTTCTGAGGAGAGAACAGACAGAACCGGGTCATCGCCGCTGGTCCAGCTGATGGATATTCAACCTGTCACTCACTCAGACAAAGAAACCGTATGCATACCCACTGATCAATACATGACGACATCAATAATCAATCCAAATGGACACAGGCAGGAAGCCCCGCTCTGTCGTACCTGTCGCAGTGTTTCTGTTTGATTTTTGCTTTAAAACCAGAAAATCCATCGATGCAAAATGGAAAAAATCAGAAGAAAACGAACAAAAATAAATAAATCTATATTAACTATTGAGAAAAAAAGTGGTTTTCTATTTATAGCAATAATACGGCTTTAACCCCCCCCCCCCCACCCCAATTCCTGGAATGTTGAAGCCAGTTTCACATGTTGCAGTTCAGCAAATGACCACTGGAGGCAGGTTTTCATTAAACTCACGTTAGATGCCAGTGATTTCCCACCAAAAACAAGCGGATGTTCAGCCCGCCGTTCTGAGGTCTTTGACGTTTGTTTCTTTGTTCTGAGGAGGTTTTTCATCAGATCATGGCTTTCAGGTAGAATCTGTGCATTTATTGAGGCGTGTCTTTTTCAGTGATTGGTGGGTGGATTCAACAGAACTCCTCCATGCTTTGTCCCACCCAGTTACTCTGCAAAGGAACGCTGTGGAGGTGGGCGGAGCAAAATGAGGTCAGAGGGCCCATCCCATTTTATTGTTCAGAATCCTCTGCGAGACGTCCGGGCTCACATGTCCGGACGGCGCATCAACAGAAAACTGTCAGACGATAGAACTACGATACCCAGAATGCCTGGAGGAGCCGAGACGCAGCAGGGGATTGGTCAGAGAGGTTGATGGGAGGTGTGTTTATCAAGTTCTCTTTTTTCTGCAGGAATCAGCTTTTACAGAGGACAACACGACCGATTATAAAACTTTATTGACAAAAACACTCATCTATCACTGTGCCAGGCACCGATCTACAGTACCCATGATGCTCCAAAAGTTCCATCAAGCAGGGTGAATTCATGGTTTACTGAAGTCACACAAGAGCATTTTGTAATCAGTGAAACTGTTGATTTTCTGAGAAACTAACAGGATTTAGTCCCTATAGTCTGACAATGATGATGCACTTACATCATTTCTTCTCTTCCTTTTTAGTGATAAACAACCCTTTCTTTTATTTGAAGTCTGTTTTTATCTGTGCAGCGTTTGAGGGGATAAAGTTTACACTTAATTGAGTTTTAGAAGTGCAGTGTTGCCAGTTTGGCATGAATTTGACCCCAACTTGATCAAAGTTTTATAAAAAAGCAGCATTCCGTCTGCTTGCTCCTAACGGGCCACGCCGCTCTTTTAGCACCAACCCTTCATCTGAGAGCCAAAGGAGAGTTTTTATGATCCATTCTGGATCAACTCTGGGAACATGGAATACTGAGACAGCCCTGATAAAAAAGACGGGTTTGGAACCCACAACCTGACAGAAAATTAAGAACATGTAATGTTTAGACAGAAAAAACAGATAGCTGTTTCTCATCCAGCTTGCACAAAGCCCCTCCCATCCCTGTGCTCACCTGCTCGGGGGTCAGCCTCGCTAAAAAAGCCCCCGCTCAGTTTCTTCCCGGGTTCGTCCAGGATGTTCAGCGGATCGTGAACCTCAGAGAAGGAGAAGGAGCGCAGACTGCTGACGCTGCTGATGACAGAAACGTGCTGATCCACGCGCGGGCCGTCCACGTAACCGCCGTTGCCATAGTAACCTGAAGCAGGAAGGAAGTTAGACCACAGAAGGGACAAAAGTCTGGAGGGAAATGTTCAGGTTCGACCAAACATGAAGAAAACGCAGAAATCTTCCAGGATTGTCAGACCTCCTGGTACCAGGTACTGATCCAGAAACACTTGCATCATGCAGTCTGAGTTCTTACCACTGTGACCCAGGTACGGCTGTCCCTGACACCCACCCCCCACCAGGTTCAGGCCCCCCCCTGCGAATCCAAACGCATCCACAGGCTCCAGCATCTGCGGGTCCAGAACCTGATCAGCCTGGGCCGAGTCAGAACTGGAGATGTAATGGGAGGCGGGCCGTGGCGCAGAACCAAACGAGGGATTGGTTGCTGTGGCAGGATGACAGTAGAACATGTTTTTGCTCATGTGGGGGCCGCTGATGGGGGGGTACCGAGGCAGGTGGCAGTTCTGAGGCTGAACCGGAGCCAGACTCTCCGTCTGAGACCTGGAACCCAAAGCCGCAGAGGGGTTCAGTACAGAAGACTGGATCCAGATGCAGACCCCCCCCCCCCCCCCCCCCGGCAGACTGAGGCTGACCTGAGACCTGCGTGGTAGTTCGGAGCAGAGGGACCGCCCACCGCGGGGCAATAGCTGGGGCTGGTCAGGGACAGGCAGTGGTACACCCCGTTCGGGTACGAAGGGGCGGGCTGGGTCATCACGCTGGGAGGGGGGACACTGGAGGATGAGGATGGGAGGGAGGAGGAGGCCAGCGGCTCCCCCGCCATAGGCACTTGGTTGATGACAGAGTCTCGGTGTATTAATGCTGCTGGAGAGATGGGCGGGGTCATGAGGGGGCCGGCAACCTGAGGGAAGTCCTCCTGTCCACCTGTGTGAAAACGGTGGAGAAAACGCATCTGACAGGAAGTGACACGCCCCCCAGCTCTGCAAGCCAATAGGATCAATCACAGATGCTAACAGGTCGGCTCATCTGTTTTACCTGAAGCTGGGAAACCAGAGCCCTCTCCCCCCTCGTAGACTCCCGCTCTGACCAGGCTCTGCTGCTGATTGGTCAATAGCTTGGCCTCTCCCACAGACTCATTCTTCACTGATTGGTCAGGGGCTGGGGGGGCTTTGTTGCGATTGGCCAGAAAGCAGGAACTAGGAGAGGCAGCAAAAGTATTTTTTCTGGCACCTGTGATGCAGAAACAGAAGATCTGTTCAGTTTGGTCGCCATCAATCATCATGTGACTGTGGTCATGTGACTAACTGAGGTTAAACAGGCGATAAAGTCCAGATTTATCACCTCCATAAACTGTTTGGAGGGTGATCATTCCCTCTCTTATGCTTAACTCTGAGGAAAACCTGCAGAAACGTGTCGTATGCTACAGTGAAAAGAAGGAAAAACTGTTTTCCCTTCAGTTTGGCTGCTGCTCAGCCTCACACCTGGATTCTTCATGCATTTGTCCAGCAGGTTCTGGAGATCGTCCTCCTTCTCGTTGTTGAACTGTGTTTCCAGAGCCAGCAGGATGTACTCGTCCAGAAGCATCCGGATCAGATGGAAGGAACCTGCCAAACGTCCCCAAGGAGAACACGCAATGAGAAGAACTTCACTGAAACTCCAGGACCTTCAGTTGACCTTCAAGGCGGAGCTAGTCTTTGTTTGACCAGCGGGTTGTTTGAGCTTCAGCAGGACCTCAGAGAGCAAAAGCCACCAAATGGTCGGTGTTTATTCACACACAGGCAGCAAGTGGGCTGTGTTTGCAAAACGCGCCGGCGCGCTCAGATAAGACCCTGTGTAATCAAGGGGAGTGAGGCCATTACAGTTTATTGTAGCCGGCTGCTTCAGACCGGCCTGCAGGCCTGGAGGAAAGCCTGCTGGGATGGAGGGGGGGGGGGGGGACGTCCCAACATCTGGGAATGTTAGGATTAGGGTTGTAGGAGGAAGACATTAGCCAATCCCCCCCCCCTTCTATAAAAAACATCTCAGGCCCCCACCAAAGAATCTTAATTAAAAGAAGTATCTGTACTAAAAGTAATGCAGCATCTGCAGCATCTGCATCTGCAGCATCTTCAGCATCTGCATCTGCAGCATCAGCATCTGCAGCATCAGCATCTGCATCTGCAGCATCTGCAGCATCTGCATATGCAGCATCAGCATCTGCATCTGCAGCATCTGCAGCATCTGGCACATCTGCAGCATCTGCAGCATCTGCATCTGCAGCATCTGCAGCATCAGCATCTGCATCTGCAGCATCTTCAGCATCTGCATATGCAGCATCAGCATCTGCATCTGCAGCATCTGCAGCATCTGGCACATCTGCAGCATCTGCAGCATCTGCATCTGCAGCATCTGCAGCATCTGCAGCATCAGCATCTGCAGCATCAGCATCTGCATCTGCAGCATCAGCATCAGCAGCATCAGCATCTGCAGCATCAGCAGCATCAGCATCTGCAGCATCTTCAGCATCTGCATCTGCAGCATCAGCATCTGCAGCATCAGCATCTGCATCTGCAGCATCTGCAGCATCTGGCACATCTGCAGCATCTGCAGCATCTGCAGCATCTGCATCTGCAGCATCTGCAGCATCAGCATCTGCATCTGCAGCATCTTCAGCATCTGCATCTGCAGCATCAGCATCTGCATCTGCAGCATCTGCAGCATCTGGCACATCTGCAGCATCTGCAGCATCTGCATCTGCAGCATCTGCAGCATCAGCATCTGCAGCATCAGCATCTGCAGCATCTGCAGCATCTGCATCTGCAGCATCTGCAGCATCAGCATCTGCAGCATCTGCATCTGCAGCATCAGCATCTGCAGCATCTATGAAATCACCAACATCTACCATTCCAGCATCTGCAGCATTACAATCACCTGCAGGATCATCATCATCTGCATCAGTTTTCCCTCAGCTGGACCACCTCGTCATTCAAAAACGCTTTCCGGTACTTTAATATTGTAGTCAGATTCAGCTCACAACAGAAAAACACAAAAAGTCTGAATTGTTTTAAACTCACCAAAGCTGGAAGCGTTGTTGAGGGTTAGGTTGTGCATCACTCTGGCACCAAAGAAACTCCACCTGAGCAGGAAATCCTGCGCCCGCTTCCTCACCGAGCGACCGCTCTGCTTCCCAGGCTGAGGGACACCCGAAAGGAGAAGGTCAACCCACACAGGCCGCTACGGCGGTCCTGATGCTCTGGTGATCAGCATCTACCTTTATGACCTTCTGCTCTACCACAGAGTCCAACCACTCGATGAACGACTCCACTGTGGCGTTTTTCCTCAGCAGCTCCTTCAGCTCCTGGAAGATACTGATGGAATCGTCTGTGGAAACAGAAAACAGAGCTGTTGGTGTCTGGTCTCTACAGGAGTCTGGTTTTCTGCATTTTAAAAATATTTGTTCTCTTCTCAAATTACTCGTTTATATTTAGATATTTAGGCACATTCATTTTCGCAGAACCCATTTCTCTCTAGTTAAAAACTTTTTCCTGAGCTTTCAGTCTTCTGCTCGTCAGCCTCCTCTGAGGCGATGCAGGACGTCTTTAAAATCGTTCTGATTTCTCCCGATGATCTTCCCGATGTGGCTGTGGTGGAGAGGTCGTACACTCAGAGTAGATGTCTGAGTCCAGGCCTCTGGGCGTCGTCATGTTGAGCACTGGCTGAGAGCTGATGCTGCTGAGGTCCACCTGGTCGATGTCCTGCACCATGCTGGTCACCACCGCCTGGTCAAAGAGCGCCGGACGGGCAATCTGGAAGAAGAATGGACAGAAATCAGAACGACTGAAAGAGCACAAAGGATTCCCAGCATGCTCTACCTGTGCAAGATGTAGGAAGGAAGTCTGTCTCTTCAAAGAAGAAACAAAGCGGCGTGCAATGGGGAGTTTCTTAGCTGCAAGGCATTCTGGGAGGTTCTCCAGAGAAGAAGCCAACCAATGCTCCCAGTGTTTGGCAAAGCTCCTAATATCTGCTAAAAGACTGAAAACATCAAACTCATCAGTTAAAAACACTTTTACAAATTCTTTTCTGTGTGTGGAACAAAAATCGGATTTCTGTCCAAACGAGCCATGACTGACCTTTCAGGCATTTCCTGCATGGTGGCAGGAATCAGCACGTCAGTCAGAACCTGAGAGACACGGACCGCCTTTCAGTTCCATGACAGGAAAACACACACATCAAACACGGAATAACAGGACAAATCACACTTTCTAGAAACGAAACATTTTCCAGGTCATGAAGGGTTTTGAAAAAGACGGCCAAACGTCCTTCCTGCCCATCCTTTCCTGATAGAAATGTTCTCATCTGGCATCAGAAGAGGTTCTGAATTTACTCCAGTCAGTGGATTAAAACCTCAGAAAACCCAGTTTTAACCCTGAAGGGTGCTGCTGTTTCAGGAATCAAACCCGTTTTCAGGTACGTGTCACAGCTGAGGGTGACCTCTGACCTCAGTGGACATCTTCCGACTATTCTGCCTGTTTTCCTGAAAGATCTCAAAGCTACTAAGCTAAACAGGAAGCAGCAAAACGGGCCTGAAGATGCCCCCAATCAGAGCGCCGTCGTCTCTTTCTAGTGAGTAGCGAAGCAGTTATTTCCTACAGGCCTTGAATGCACCTCGACTGTCCATGGGTTTGGGTTCCTCTCAGTCAGTCCGTATGACTACAGAACGCAGAGTTTTCCGCAGCACCTTATAGAGGATGGAGTCGCAGACGCAGAAGACGTTGACAATGACGGGCGTCTGCAGCAGCGGCAGCAGGTGGTTGGGCATTCCCTGCCAGAAGTGCAGCAGGAAGTTCTGAATCTGGAAGTTGGGAAGTGTTGCATGAACCTCCATGGACTGGTTTGAACAATCAAAGAAGCTGCGGGGAAAGCGGACGGTCACCTCCTCAAAGTTGACGTTGATGGCGTTGTCCAGGATGCACTGGCAGTGGGTCTTGTACATCATGATCAGAGTGTCCACCTGAAGGACAGACGGGACGTTTGAGGGAACAGCAGAACGCCGTGGAGAACGGCGCCAACCTGCGTCCAACCTTTTCTCTGGAGATGTTTCCATGCAGAACCAGGTGCTGGGCGTTGGGAAAATCCGGAAGCAGGGTCCCCGTTTTGGAGCTCAGAGAATATTTCCTGGTGAACCCCCCCTGTAGAAAAGTGTTTGTGCGTTAGTGGCTGATTGTAGCTTCTAATCAAACAGGAAAGATCGAAAGCAAAAGACAGCTCACATTTCTACGACTCACGTTAGACAAAAAAGAAATACATCAACATCTATGGGAGAGTTCTGTCTCAGTGAGACGTTACCTGGGAGGTGGACATCAAAGATAACGGGACGCTGGATTTGAGACGTCGTTCTGTTTTCAGAATGTGAGGAGGATTCAAACACTGGTCTGAGCTGGACTCTGGATCTAAACTGCATTTCTCTGAGGATGCTAATGTTAGCTTAGGATGTGAGGAGCTGTAAACAGAGAACTCTCAGCAACGGACCCACCCAAAACTCAGAGGTGAATAAATGACTAAAGGGGTTTATTCAAATAAACACCTGCTGTGTCTGAAGATTCATAATCCCTGTTGTTAAAGTAAAATATGTCTAACTAACCCTAGAGGCCTTCAGCTCTCATCTGTCTGCTCAGCTGCTGGACAGGTTAGAAACAAAAGAGGTAAATTTCTGATGAACTCCTGCTTCTCTGCAGAAACTATGTCCAAGAAAAGAACAGAGTTTGGGTGATTTCTCCTAAAAGCGACACTAAAAGACCTCTGGGAACGCTTTGAAAATCGATCAGAAGACCGGGACTTTGAGATGACTTCAGACTCTGTGACGGTTTGGATGTGAACTCACCTCGTTCTTCAGCTTGCTGCCGGAGAATCTGTGATGAAGAAGATGTAATGGACAGATGAAAATGCAGCACAGTTCATGAAGAATCACATCTGAAGGAGGAGGCGGCTCCATTTGGTTCCACCTTCTCCCTGGTTCATCCTCACCTGGTCAGACCTTTTCCAGAGTACACAGAGTGGTAGTAAGCGCTGCTTTCTTTAATCCCAATCCCATAATAATGGTATCTGTAAAGAGGCAACAGGTTCTGGTGAAACTCCAGAGAAGCGGCTTCAAACCTGCAGCTGTGTGACGTGGAGGAGGTTACTTGGAGTGTCCTCTGGTGCCCAGCCTTCTGGTGGTCAAGAGAGGAAACTTCTGACGGATGGTCTGATCAAAAGCAGTGGGGGGAGGTGGGGGGTCTGGGATTATTTGGTGGTTTTCATAATGGGGGCAGAGCTCGTTGGTGGAAGGACTCCTCACCTTTCCGAAGGTGGCGGCACAGGCGGGCTCCAGCCTCTCTTTCCTGCAGAAGTCCAGGTAGTGGGCGTAGAGGATGCACCGCGGCAGACACACCCCCTCACACACCATGTAGTTCTCCTCCAGCCTGGGGGCACACAGTCACACTCACGTCATGTTTGAACATAAAAAAGTGGCAGTGGCAGTGGCTCAGGCGGTTCCAATGACTGAAGGGTCGGTGGTTCGATCCCCGCTCCCTCCAGCCAACTGTTGTTGTGTCCTTAGGCAAGACACTTCACCCTCCCTGCCTCCAGTGAATGTCCTGGTGATGGTCAGAGGGGCCGTAGGCGCCAACTGGCAGCCACGCCTCTGTCAGTCTGCCCCAGGGCAGCTGTGGCTACATCAGTAGCTACCATCACCAACGATGAATGAATGATGGAGACACTGAAAGATGAATCCAATCCATTATTATTAAAAACTGAGACTGGAGGCTGGGAAAGGAGGCGGGGTTTCAGGAGGAGCAGGAAAACTCATTCAGTCTGTTTGGTTCCCTTCCAGTCTTTGGATTGTGCTCCAGTGGGGCTGTCGCAGGTCTGACTGAGTTTTATTTCTGGGAGGGGAGCGTTTGCTAGGGAGGTCTGGGTTTTTGTAAACGCAGTTTTAAGGGGTGAAGAACGGTTTGCGGCTCTCAATTGTCTAAAATCCATTTTAACTTCAGGTTGACGTTTGATGTTTTCATGATGGAGCAGAAGAAACCGTTGTGACAGAAAAACCTTTGTTTTGTCCCCACAGAAAGAGCAGAGAGCTGTTTTTCAGCTGAATTTACGTTTGCTGAAGGATGAGAAGCAGAACGGAGAGTTTCCCGTTACAAACATCCTGCAGGATCGACATGGTTTGGATTAAGCAGGAAGTGCTATGAAGGCTTTCTTATGGTGGCCCAGAAAGGTCACAACACAACGCTTTAGATTTCATAACACAATAACTCACAACAGGAAAATTTAACTCACAACAAATTATTGTGTTAATGCTTCGTGTTGTGAGTTTTTGTGTTGTGAAATCTAAGGTGCTGTGTTGTGACCCTTCTGGGCCACCGTACTTTCTGCTCTCACACTGTGGTGCAAGAAGAAAGGAAGGTAAAAATGTCATCAGTGAGGACGTGCTGGTTGTTGGTGATGATTCCATCATTTCCTATTTAAACGCATCTTCCTGCTCAAAAACAGCTTCTGGATTTGGAGCCTTCAGGTACAGCGTTGGACCTGCATCTTCATCAAAGAGCTGCTTTTACCACTGCAGCGTGAGCTGCATCTGCTTCTTCTTGTTCTTTATCAGCTGGCTGACGGTCTTCCTGCTGGAGCCCACGTTCTGCTTGAGGTCAGAGGTCAGGTCCGGGTCCTGCTCCTCCTCAGACGAAGGCGTGTCGTTGCTGTCTTCTGCCTCTGCAGGAGACCACAGGAGTGCAGAAGTAAAGCTCTGCTGTCCTGAATGAAAGGTCGGCAGGATCAGAACACTTTATGCAGACAGACCACAGGAAACATGCGACGTTCTTCTGAGTCTATTAAAGAACTAAATCTACAGAAATGAAAACAAAAGTTTGCATTTCTGCTAAGACAACACTCAGATTTCTTCACTTCTCCTCCCAGAATTCAACATCAGGTTTTCTAGTTCTTTGTAAAAGCCTCAGTTTCCCTTAAATCTGGTTCAGTGGTGATGTAAACGCCTCCTCTGAGGATATTCTGCTTTCTTCTGAACCTCACAGGGATCGTCCTGATTCTGTGCTTCGCTCTAAACGCGTCTGCGATGG
Source organism: Oryzias curvinotus (assembly GCA_023969325.1). Taxonomy (NCBI): domain Eukaryota; kingdom Metazoa; phylum Chordata; class Actinopteri; order Beloniformes; family Adrianichthyidae; genus Oryzias; species Oryzias curvinotus. The sequence continues at coordinate 19,988,977 of CM043729.1, forward strand.
TATGGACGACAACGCTGCAAGTTTAATGTTCTTCAGAGATGCAGGTCCATGATGACGTCCATTCAGCCATGACGGACGAGCGTAGAAAAGCCCTCAGACGTCACGCTGCCACCAAAAACAGGGAACAGAACCCGTCTGACAACAGATCTGCCAATGCTGAGGAGATCAATATCATGCCGGTTCTGGAGCCGAGCTCCGTCCGCCTCCGTCTGCGCTCAGTTCATCGAGAAGAGCAAACAGAACCAGGTCAAACCAGCTGAGGTCAAAGGCCTCAGAACCAGAGGGAAGGCTGAGGCAAAGCAGTGCTGTCATGAAGATCCCAGCATTAAACGAAACTGTAACAATAGAAAAAAATAGAGATTTTATGTGGAAATTTTAAAAATGAGTCCAGGAGCATGAGAGACGCATCCAGGGGATGAAGATGGATCGACGCTCTGACCTCGCTGGACTCAGTTCAGGTCAAAGTTCACCTTCAAACAGACAGAAAGAGACTTTTGGACAAACGTGGATCCGCTGGAGAGTTGAGGGAGAACGAGCAACAAGAACCCAGAGGAACGTCTGGATTATCAGCAAACTAAGAGACAGAGGAAGAACCTTCTGGAGGGGGAGCGCCCCAAACACTCGGCCTCAAAGTAACACTGAGTCAGGCATGGGGGAGGGAGTGTGATGGTGTGGATGTCCTCCACTGTAACTCTAAGGTCTGTTGCGGTGCTTTACGTTCCTGCTTTTTACCTGCATTTGTGCACCTGTGATCATAAATGTCTCCGCGTGTCTGAGGAGGATCAGCTCTCACCACTGAGACAAGCAGCTTTGTCTCAGTTCAGTGAAGTGCGGCGCCACCGAGTGGTCGATGTGCTGAACTCCTCTTTGGGGAATGTGTGGTTGAATGGAGGACAGCAGTTTGTGGCTTCAAAGATGTGAGTTTGCATCTCACAGGCTGGTGGCTTTACCTGATTTAATCCCAGAATCGTTGTCCTGGAGAAAGTGCGTCTGCCCGCTAACATCCGTGGACGTTTCCTCTGAAGAGCTGCTCAACGTTTGGCTAAAAGGCTGAATCAGAAACAGGTTTTCGGAGGCGGAACTGCTGCTGCTGCGTTTCATCGGCATGACGCTGACAGAAAACCAAAGGTTCAAACTCAAAAAGAGAGTTCAGTGTCTTGGAAAAAAGATGAGATTTAGCGCAGACAAATCCTCAGAGCTGGTCTATAAATCCATACTTTAAAGTCCAGATGGAGACGAGGAGGACCAGGAGCATTTCTGACATCTGCTGCCAGAGAAAAAGCTGCTCAGCTGCTGAGAGGAGGCTGAGGAAGAGCCGCTGCCTCTTAACGCCGGGCTGGCAGAGCTAATGAAGCTCTGTGTGCATTCTTCATATTTACAGAAGACCCAGCTAATCCACTTTAGTAATGATTAACAGACAAACCCTCATCCATCTGTCCATCCATCCTGCTGCAGTCAGCTGACCCCCACATCCCCGTAAACACACACCGCTTCGCTCCTTCCTTCTTTACAAAAAAGACGGACTTTTACTAAAGTAAGTCTGAACGTAAGAAAGTCTAACATCAAAACCTAAAAAGGAAATAAAGGAACAGAGGGAACGATGTTCAGTTATTCTATAAAACTAACAGAGGTGAAGAGAGGTTTTTCTTTTCTCAGTGATTTCACATTTGTGACTTTTTCATTTTCAAATAAACACATTTCAAACCAACATTAATGGGATCATTTGGTCCAAACAGGTGCTGATTGTTTCAGACCTGCTGACAAATGTAGCTTTCATTCAGAACGGGGGGTTTAGAGCCAGACGTCTGGGTTTGGATCAGAACTTTCTTCAGGTTTGTTTTGGTTTTACTTTGATTATATTTCTGTTTTATTGCATTGTGGCCCATGTCTCAACCAACCAGTCAGGAAGGAAACCCCCCTCCACTTACAGGCCTCAAAGGCTGTTCTTCCTGGGTCACCTAAAGCAGTCCAACCTCCCTGAGCACCAGAGCCAAAGAGGCTCAGATCCACCACACCAGACAAGACCCAAGGTGTAGATCCACCACACCAGACAAGACCCAAGGTGTAGATCCACCACACCAGACAAGACCCAAGGTGTAGATCCACCACACCAGACAAGACCCAAGGTATAGATCCACCACACCAGACAAGACCCAAGGTGTAGATCCACCACACCAGAACAAGACCCCAGGGTAGATCCACCACACCAGACAAGACCCAAGGTGTAGATCCACCACACCAGACAAGACCCAAGGTGTAGATCCACCACACCAGACAAGACCCAAGGTGTAGATCCACCACACCAGACAAGACCCAAGGTGTATTAGAACTTGTGCAAGTTCCTTTTGGTTTTATTGATTTATAGAAATGAAAAAAAAGAAAAATGAAATTAAAAATGTTTTTGTATCTTTATTTCTGTGAAAACAGCATTTGGGGCTTCAGACGCAAAATTTTCTCTGTTTTCAACAAGAAAAGTCTGGAAAACTGCAGGTTCAGCTTTATTGCTGTGGTTCACATCCACCAGGCGCATGCGCAGCTGCTGTAAAATTTCCTGTCACAAAAACCGCCAGCAGGGGGCAGCAGCGGTCCGCGCGCGCATCTGATAGCGTTCGTTAGACTGGAGAAGTTGAAGCGAATTAAAGTGGCGCGAATTCCTACTAAAGTCTAACAATTTCATAAGTACAGGGTTCGGTTTGTGCTGGAATTTCCTGTCATGAGGTGAGATTGACTTTTTTTGTTTAAACGCACGAGCGCCAGAAGTTAGCATACATGCTAGTAGGTTTACCGGCGGGAAACCGGAGAGACGAGGAGGTGGCTGGCGAAGGGGGGTCTCGAAAGAAATCATTTAAATATTTTTTATGAATAAAACAAAGTTCCATTAACTACCATTTTAATGTGTGTAGCAGCAATCTCTGGTGCTGAGTCTCGTCCGTCAGTTAGAAGTAAATCTCTGTGGGCTGTAACGAGTTTATCCGAGTACTCGGATACTTGCTTCCTAAATGAATTTTTGCGACGTCCGGGATCGTTGATTTCAGGCACAATGTATTTGTCTGAAATGTAGAATAATGTTGGATTTTAATTTTATAAACTGACAAAAGTCGAATGCGCAGGACTACTCCCACCGGAAGTAAACAATATTCCAAAATAAAGTGTCGGTGAAGGTTCCCATTTTCAAAGTAAAACTATTGAGTTTTTTTTGTCGTGTAGGTAAAAACTACTGAGACAGTAGTCCCGTTTACTGACAGAAGTTGTGGACGACTTTGCTTTCTTCTCTTAACATCGTAGCTTTAGCTCCAGTGTTGACATTATTGTGATTACTAGTTGCTCGTATGTGCGCAGGAAGTTTTATACACACAAAGCATTTTTACAACCATTTTTCTAGTTATGAAAAGGCTTCACAGACAAACATGTCATTTCCACAGATGTGAACACATACAGACACACAAATCTCTCATGACAAGTATGAACACTTTTTACTTTTTACTTTTGCAACAAATCTAGCTTCATTGTCTGCTACAGGCTGCATCGCTGGGTTTGCTCTGTTTTTCCTCTCTTCACTCAGATGTAATAATTCCATATGTCTGATTCTTCTTTGTATCAGGATGATAAACCAAATAAGCAACCAGTTCTCACCATAACTGACAGAAAATGTGATTATGTGTAGATGCACATTTCTGTATTTGTGACTCAGTAACTGATAGTTTTACTTCTCGTTCTGTACTTTTTGCAGCTATTTCCAGATTTCTCACAATGCTGACCACGCCCATTTCCTGTAATGAAATGTAAGTACAACTACTTGAAGAAAAAGGCAGAAATGTTTGAATGAAGCATGATTTCATCATTTATTCCATGCCTTACATAGAACTGTGTGTGCCATGTATGTACACTCAAAACGAGTTATGGATGTTCTTATTGTCATGCCTTTCCTATTTGGTCTGAATCTTAATGAAATATGTAACTTTCCTTTGATTAGACTTATAATGAATGAGAAGAAACACCATTTTCATTAGTTTGATATGTATAACCCCAAGAATAAAGACATCATAAAGAAGAACAATAAAGATCACCCCAAAAAGCAAAAGCTGAGCGTGTCAATAGCGTGCATTTCCACCATTTGATGCAATGACAGCGTGAATGTGGCGTCTCCTGCTCCTCACTAACCTCATGATGTTGTCCTGAGGAGTTCCACTCTTCTACAAGTGTTACATGCGGTTCTGCAGGCCACTTGGGGGTCCGATCATCCAGTCTCTGCTTCAGCTGGTCCCAGACGGGCCTATGGGGTTCAGGTCAGGAGTCATTGCTGGCCAAACCATGAGCCACTCCCACTTCCTGAAGTCCAGATGTGACAATTCTGGGATAAGAGCGCCAACAGTAACCGGGTGATGCCTGTCCAGACTGCTGCTCCGCCTCCACCAAAGAACCCTGGAGACCATGTGGACCTCGGCGTATCCCTCACCTCGCCTTCTCCAGCAAAGCTGATGACCATCATTTCTGTGCACGGTGACGTGACCTTCATTAGTGAACGTGATGGTAGACTGTTCCTGCATTGTCCAGGTCACATGGTCTGTACTGCAAGCGTTCACGGCGGTGTCTTGGTGTGGGTGTCATTCTAGTCAAAGCCGTGGAGTCGTCTGTCTAGAAACCTGGGTACCCCTCCCATCTGGTAAACGGGCCTGCAGCTGTCTTGCGTTTGCTAAACCGTGTCTGAGGTCAGAGGTCATAGGTTCTGGTCATGTTGGTCCGTCACTGGGGAGGGGCTCCACCCCTGGGTCGGTCACAAGCTCTGACAGTAGTCCTGAGTCTTGATCCAAGTCTGCTGATGACACTTTGAGTTCACCTGAACACCTGACCGTCTAGCACCAACCTGAAGGTGCTGCGGTCGGGTGGAGCTGCTCCTCCGCTCAGCAGCGCCGTGTTCATGGCTGTTAGAACGATGAACTTTGAATGACTCACTGACTAAACCCGCTCCTTAGACCCACACAATGCTGACATTGATGTACATCGAAAAGGTTTTTTTTCGTTTAGAAGTTTTTGGGCCCAATAAGTCAGACACAGTCTAGGGCTGGGTTAAAAAATCCATTTATTGATACGAATTGATCCAAACTTAATAAATCAATAATCGATCCATAAAAGTAGAGATCAGTTGTTTCCTTTTCCAGCGATACAACGCAAAACTGCAGTAAAGGGAAAGTCTGCTAGCTTGATGCTAACATATAATGGAATTTCCCATAGTACGGCTAATGCTAACGCTTGGCCGACCTACACATACATTTTTGTTGGAGCTTCTCCTTTTAGTCATTTGACTGTATCGGATTAATATGAATATCTTTAAATCATGTATAGATTATTGTGTTTCTAACTCTAAATGTGTAAACCTTGATCAGAGTCGAATCGATTCTGTAAATATTTGGTGATGCCCAGCCCTAAGACACACTTTAAGGAGTGAGACCATCGTGTGGAAACACTAAAGGAGGGGTGTCTGTCACCACAATATAACCCCCCATCCTCCAAAGCACGCTGTGTTTACGGCAGCCAGGGTTTTTACCATACTGTGAGTGATGCAGGTTTATATGTGACATGAAATTATTCACAATGCTTTGTTTTAATGTCGGTTTGAATGCAGAGAGCGAAAGACAGAAGATGGAAAATAAAAATAAAAACTATTTCTGTTTCTGTCTGATCTTAAAGTTGGACAAAAACCAATTTCCATTTTGGCTGAATTTCTCTTATTCAGATGAATCCTGTTTTAATGAAGTTCTATTCTAATGAATGATGTCAAAAGCCTTAGACTTCAGTCATTGTGATTCTTGTCCCTGCAGGTCACAGGACTCGTGCCCATCTGCTTCCTGTGGTCGACCTGAAGCTGACTCACCTGGACTGGGACGCTGAGTCGGCTCTGATCCATTTCCAGGGCCAGTACCTGAACATGTGTGAAGCGGACTACAGCGCCCTGGCTACAGAAATCCAGCGGTTACCGAAGACCCACGCTGCTGTAGACGTTGGCGAGATCTGCCTGGTGGAGGACAGGGACTCGGCTCAGTGGTTCCGAGGGAGAGTTCAGAACAGAGAGGAGAACTCGTACGACGTTCTCCTGATAGATGAGGGGAACGTCGTGACCGTTGAGGTTCCCCGCATATCGTCCTGCCCAGAGGAGCTGCTCACTTTGCCTCCAAAACTGATCTGCGGGTTTCTGGCAGATGTCTTGCTCTTTCAGAGCTGTTGTCAGTCTTCGGTGGACAAGTTCTTCTCTAACCTGATTGGCCGAAACCTCACAGGCTTTGTTCACGCCACTCTTCCTCACCACGTCGTCTTACTGGAAGCTCCCGACATCAACAGTGACCTCGTCCAGCACGGCTTTGGGCGGCACGTGGACTCCCATACCTTCCTGTGTTTGGTTGAGATGCTCACAGACGTAGAACTTGTTCAAAAGTCCGACCCCCTGAGTGGGAAGCAGAGCGTTCGACCCCTCCTGCAGAGGTACAGAGACTTCCTGTCCTTCTGCGGGCCCAGGTTAGCTTGTGGAACGGAGGCTGAAGTGCGGGTTACAGCTGCTTTGGACCTGGGCCTGTTTTACTGTCGGACGGTGAGCTCAGAGGCGGATCTCAGCAAAATGTCAACAAAGATAGGTGCCACGTGTGACCGTGAGCAGAAGAGCCAGCAGAGCCTGGATGAACTGTGTGCAGTGAAAGGAAAAGATGAGAAGTGGTACAGAGGTTTCCTTCTGTCTGCCCCCATCCAATCCCACCTTAAAGTTTTCTTCATCGACTGCGGATACTTTGAAACAGTCAGAGCGGACAGCGTCCACAGGCTGCCTGCGCTTGGTTTTAATTCGGCCCCCCTGGCCTTCCCCTGCAGACTCGCCGCCGTCACCGACCAGGGCAAAAAAGCGTTCAGGGCGGGACTTCTCGGTGGAGTTCTGACGGTGAACATCGGCGGTTTCCAGAAAGAGCCGTTTCTGTACACAGTCGCCATAACTGGGATCAAAGAGGATCTGGTGATAGACCCAGAGCCTCCGGAGGAGCCCAGCCTTGAAGCCAGCCCCCTCCCACCCCCAAAGGGCGCTGAGTTTGATGGCACGGTCATGTGCCATCTCTTGAGCCAAACGCTGGCAGAGGAGAAGATACGGGGCGGCTCGGCCTTCGAGGGCTACGTCCAGTTCGCCAAAGACCCAGAGAACTTCTGGGTGGTCTCCGCCGGCAGTCGTGACGCGTGTCAGGAGATGGCAGCAGAAATGAAGGAGCACTTTGAAAAACAGAAGCTGTATGAAGACGTCCTGGTGGAGCCGCAGCGGGGGGCCATGTGCTGTGCTCTGTACGAGGCAGACATGCACTTCTACCGAGCCGTGGTGCTGAACAACCTCAGCTACGGAGCCGAGGTTCTCTTTATCGATTATGGGAACGTTGAGAAGGTTCCTCACATTGCAATCAAGAACGTCCCAGAGACTTTCTCCAGCAGGCCCGCCTTTGCCTTCTGTTGTGGTCTGGATAACGTGTTTCCTCCCGACGACATCTGGATGACAGAGTCATGTGACTTTTTCCGAGACGCTGTGATGGGCAGAACCCTGCAGGTCCACGTGGTCCAGCTGAGAAAACACAAAGTGATTGTAAACCTCTTCAGGGAAGGAAGTCCAACCAGCATCGCTGAGCTTCTGACCACCTCTAAGCTAGCCCACTACATTTCCATGGTGCCAAAAAGCAAACAGTCTGGGCCCAGCGCCACCACGGCCCGCACCAACAGGAAGGATGTTGTTAGGAACCACGCTAAAGGCCCCGCCGGCTTCATGGCGTTGAGTTTGAAGCCTGGCAGCCAGTTTCCTGTGATTTGTTCTCACATCAGCTCTGCGTCAGAGTTCTGGTGCCAGCCTCGAGACACGGCTCCTGCTTTGGAGGAACTGATGCTAGAAATTCAGCAGTACTACGCCAAGCACACTGTCCCCTTCCAGCCGGGGGATCGGTGCTGTGTGGTCCGGTCCCCTCTGGATGACCGCTGGTACAGAGGGGCGGTGGTGGAGCAAAAGACGGATGCTTTCAGAGTGATGCTTGTGGACTGGGGTCCGACCCTGAGGGTCACAGCGGACCGTCTTCAGGGACTGAAGCTGGAATTTGTTGGTTTGGAAGGACAAGCTTTCCGCTGCAGCCTGAACCGCCCGCTCAGCCGTGACGGTCCGGACGGCGCTGACCTGCTGCGCTCCTTTGTGCTCGACGGTCCCGAACACTTGGAGTGTCACCTGGTGAGTGTGTTGAAGGTCAAAGGTGAAGGGCCGTACCATGTGGTGCAGCTCTGCAACACCCTCACTCAGCAGTGTGTGAACAGCAGGCTGGCAGAGCTCGGCCCGGCCGGAGACGGATCGGAACCGACGGCCGCAGTGTGTCCGGAGTCCTTCGTCTACTCCGCATTTGGCCTGAGCGCTGGAAACAAGGAGCGGGTCTACGTCACCCACGTTAGCAGTCAGAGGGAGTTCTACTGCCAGCTCAGCAGAAACACGGCCGCCATGAAGGAGCTGGGCAGAGTCACCGCCGAGCTGTGCGAGAGCGGGCTGCCGAGCGGCTGGGACGGAGTCCAGAAGAAGCCGTGTCTGGCCAAATATCTGGACGGGAAATGGTACAGATGCTCCGTCCTGCGCGCTGCGGTGCCGCCGTACGTCTCTGTGTTTTTTGTGGACTATGGAAACACGTACATCTGTGAGAAAAACAACATGGCTGCGATTCCTGCGGCCTGCAGGTCTCTGCTGGACACGCCCATGCAGGCGCTGAAGTGTAACCTGGTCGCAGTGCCCAACTGCCCTCTGTGCGCAGACGCCAAAGGCTGGCTGATGGACGCCGCCCTGGACAGGTCCATGACAGCCGTGGTGACGGGGAGGAGGAAGGACGGCTCGTTTGACGTGGACCTGTATGATGGAAACGTCCACATTAACCACAAGGTCAGAGTGCTGCTCGCCAAGCTGCCACTCAGTCCAGCCAACAACAAAAAACGCCATTCCAGACGAAACGACAGGAATCCAGAGAGGAGGAACACGCCGCCTGCCGCCAAACCCTCCAGAAACTCGCCCCGAGAGGACAAGACCAAAGACCTGAAGACGGCTGAAGAAAAGGCAGAGTGCAGGAAGACGATGAAGAGCTCCTCCAACGCCAAGCAAACAGGGAACCCAGTTCTGTCGCCACAGCATAGTCACGGCGAGGAGGAACGGCGCCCTCTGGTAACGCCTGTGATCAACAAGAAGGTTGGACCCGGGTTCAGGGCCAGAGCGTTCACCTCCTTCTTCACCTCCGTCAGCAGCTTCTTCCTCCAGCTCTCTGAGGATCAGGCTGCCCTTCTGAAGATGGAGGAAGATCTCAACTCGGGCGCCGTCAGAGACGCTCTGATGCCCGTTTCCTGTGTGAGGAACGGCGACATGGTGCTGGCAGAGTTCCAGAAGGACGGCGCTCTGTACCGCTCTGTGGTGCAGAGCCGGGAGGGCGGCTCCTTTGGCGTGGACTTCATAGACTACGGGAACTCTGCCGTGGTTGGCAGGGAGAAGATCTTTGCTCTGCCGGAGGAGCATCGGCGCCAGCACAGGCTGAGCGTGCCGTGCTCGCTGCTGCACGCCGACACCTACACAGGTGATGCTGCGCTCGCCGACGCCATGCTGGAGACGCCGCTTCTGGTCGAATTCGTTTGTCAAAGCGGATTTCAGTGGCAGGTCCGCGTGGAGGTTCTGGATCTGAAGGAGGAACCTGAAGGTGAAACTGAATGTCAGAATAGGACACGCCCCCCAGGTTCACCTGCAGAGCAGTCAGGAGTGTGTGAAGAAGAGCTCCAGAACAAAGAACCTCTTCCAGCTCCAACCCTCAAAGCTGGAGACCCAGAAACTGGGATGGTTCTGTCGGGCCGGAGCGCCGGACTCCAGGAGGTTCAGTCAGAGCGTCTGGATGGGGGGGTCCGAGTGCAGAACAGCCTCTGTCTGCAGGTCTCCAGTCAGAACGTGGATGAAGACCTTTTCCTTCTGGATCCCACAAGACCCGCCCAGCAGCAGGGGCGTGGCCTCCCACACCTCGCCGTCAGCACTACCCACCAGCGTGGGGTTGAAGGAACCTGGACGCTGACATCGAACCCCAAAGCAGAAGAGGAGCTGCTGCTCTCTGAGGAGGACGCCAAAGCTCCAGAGGAGAAGATTCTGGCTGAAACGCTCTCAGAAGGTCCCGCGGCCCCCCAGCTCCTCCACACCGCCCCCGTTGAAACAGACCGAGCGTACGTCGGCGTGGCGGCTTCCGTCACCACGCCCTCCGACTTCAGCGTGGCCCTGGATGGGTCGCTCCTCTCCATGGTGGAGGTGTCCCTGCTGCTGGACGAGCTGGTGGAGACGGCGCCTCCTCTCTGGGAGGCCCTCCCGGGCTCCTGCTGCTTGTTTCAGGCGGAGCAGAGGTGGTGCAGGACTCAGATCGTCGGCACGGACTCCACCCTGACCCTGAACCTCCTGGATTATGGCTACCAGCGGTGTGTGCCGCTCCAGCGCTTGTCCGAGCTGAAGAAGCTCCCGGAGGAGCTTTCCAAGATCCCCAGGCTGACCTTCTCCTGCTCCCTGAGGGGGGTCAGGGCGGCTGCCGGCCGGTGGTCCGAGGAGGCGGTGGTCTTCTTCAAGGAGCTGGTGTGTCAGAAAAACCTCCAGATCCTCTTCAGAGAGCGTCTGTCGGGCTCCCGGTGGGGGGTGGATGTTGTTGCTGATGGCGTCCACGCCGCCACAGCGCTGGAGATCGCCGGCCTCGCGCTCCAGAACCAGGTGGGTGGTCCTAACGAACGCCGCTCAGCTCCACGGCTCCATCGACCAACGAAGCTGCTCCCATCTTCTTCCTCAGAGTCCAGCCTCTGCTGAAGATGAGGGACGGGAGGTGGAGATGAAGACGGATGACCCCCCCATGCCGCTGTAAGGTAAGAACGCCCCCTCCCCCATGCAGCAGACCCTCTATGCTGCTTTCATCCTCAAAACCCAAACGTGATAGAAAAATTCACTTTGATGACATTTTAGTCTTTTTTACCTTTTTGAAACTCAAAGATCCCAGAACTCTGACTTATGAAAGTGTTTCACCCAAAGACGTAAAAACCTGGAATCTTTCATTCAGATTTTCATCAGGACACGTTTCTGTGACCAATCAGGAGACGAGCAGACCGCCGCCTTCAGGGCCACGCCTCCTTCAGGGCCACGCCTCCTCTCAGCTCATCTTTAGCCCCTCCTTAAACTGATGGCAGCAGTCTTCAGTCACAGGGCAGACTCAGCCTACAGGAGGGGGTAATCGCTCCTTTCAAAATAAAACACTCATTTAAGTTGAGCTTAAACTCTGAAATTGAAGGTTCTGTGTTAACATTAGAAGTTAAAGGTTTGACTCTTAATGAGTGGATTTCACTCTAATGTTTAAGTCACGTTGATTTTATGTACATTTGTGAAGACAACAGAACAATAAAGCCTGTGAGAGATTCTGAGGGGTTCAGTCCCCCCCACCCTCAGCCTCCTCATTCTGTTCTACTCCAAGGTGGTAAAGGACCAGCCTCACCTCTCCTCAACCCCTGTGCTATCCTATGGGGTCCAGATGACCCCCCCCCCCTTCCATTGAGGTGTTCTGCTACCATGACAAAGGTGGATAAAGGTGGAGAGGATTTCATGTAATCCATGGACACCAGTGAAGATCACAAATCATTGAAGAACAAAGGTTCAGAGCTCTGTCTAGTGGGTCTAGATGACCCCACTGTCTAGTGGGTCTAGATGACCCCACTCCCGATGTTAAGAGGCCTAGGATAGAACAAGGGTTACAGTGACCAAGCTAGCATGTTTTTGGGGGGGGGGCTCTGACCAGTGTGAGCCACGTGACCACAGTGAGACTGAGGAGGTTCTGTGGTTCTGGTTCTGCTACTGAAGCCTCTTCGGTGCCTTCTGTGTAAGTGCAGTTCTGCTGTCCGCCACTGGGTGGTGCTGCTGGGATGGAAGCAGCGGGAAACAGTCCAAGTGTTGAAAAATCTATTTATTAATGATTTACAAAAGGCTAAACATCTGATTGGTTGGTTTGAAACCTACAAAGGAAAAGTGTCTCCGATCAGCTGAGATGTTCCTGCTGAGCTACATTAAAGTCTGAAATAAATATCTGTAAAAGCAAACGGAGGGAGGGGGGCCGGCGCCGTTGGGCAGGAGGTCACGGCTGACAGACGGGGCGTGGGGGGGTCACTGCAGTATTTACAGTATTCTCAGTTCAGAAAAACTGCAGCTGTGAATGCAACGCTGAACAAAGGAACCAGGACCAGGCTGGATCCAGTTCTGCAGCAGAACAGAACCAGAGTTATGAAAGAAACACGGAAAGAACAAAAAAAGGATAAAAATGTTCATATTTAAAAAATTAAAAATGAGAATAATCTGATCCTTCACCCCAGAACCACTTTCCAAACAAAAATAGATCCTCCTTCTCTGAACTACATAGGATTCAAATGTACAGTGCTTTATCGTTCTACGTCTGTGAGCGACGGGGGGAGGGCGGCGTCTCCGTGGCGACGCCTGGGCTCTACTGCTTGGTGTTGAGCTCGTTCTCCAGCTCCATGAGTTTGCGAGACGCCTTGACCTTGTTGGACACCTCCTTCCCCTGGGAGAAGAGACGCTGGCGCTCCTTGAAGGTGAGGCTCTCGGGAGCGCCGCCGGGGATGGAGTTCTCCTGCTCCTGGCTGCAGACAGGACACACGGCTGTGAGGACACCCGCCGCTGCACGGCTGGTCGAGGGGGCGGAGCTTAGAGCACAGCAGCCCCCTCCTCAGGCTGAAAAGCCCTGGTGTGCTCTAGCTCCGCCCCCACGCAGCACCAGGGCGCTCCTGAAGAACGGGACTCACCTCTTGGCCCATCGGTCCCTCGGATCCTTGTAGACTTCTCCGGTTCCTACAACACCTGCCGGGTTTCCAGTGTGCGAACCAAATCCTGTGCGAGAACATCAGTCAGCCTTGTTCTTCGGAACCACAACGACCCGAGGAGCTGCTGGGTTCCAGAACCGCCGGACTCTCTGTTCGGATTTAGACCAACAGAACCCAGCAGCTCCTCGGGCCCACAGTTCTTCCTCACAGAGCAGCCAAAGCAGAAGAGAAGCGTTAGGCCGAGTCCAAACCAGAACAGCTAGAAGGAGCAACGTTCACCAGAACCAACCCGGAGACTCCACAGACTCCATGGTGAGGCCGGTCCCTGTCTGCACCTAGAACCCAGAAGATCCTGAGGTTCTGCAGAACCCAGCAGCAGGAGAAAGCCGGTTCTAAATCCTGATGTTTTAGGAGAACATTAGAACCAACCGGGTCAGGAGCTGGAGGAGGTTCTGAAGGTTTAATCCACTGATGGGAGCTTTAACGCCTCCGTGGACTGAAGCTGCTGGTTCTGCTGGGGGGTCCGAACAGTCCGGGTGCAAACAGAGACGCCGTCACCACAGAACCGGGCATGGTTCAGACCAGAACCTTCCGGTTTTTCTGAGTCAGAGCTTCCAGACCTGGGAGCTCAGGGCGGGGCCTCAGGTTTTAGTAGGAGGAGCTAAGAAAGCAGAAGGAGGAGGCTGGGGAGGAGATCAGGCGGAGAGCATCAGGCAGCAAAAAGCAAAAGACAAGGAGACCGCAGAGCTGCTCCGAGGAGACATGCAGGCTCATTCCTGGGGGGTAAGGGAGGTGGGGGCATTAGTGGGATGAACTGAGGTCCTGTAGGGCAGGTGAGAGCGCCCCCTCCAGGACTGCAGGGGCAGAACCGGTTCAGTCTGCTTCAGCTGTTTGTCTGTGGATGTTTGGACCAGAACCAGGAGGAGAAACACCTACAGGAGGAACCACGGAGGAGGAACCATGAATGAAGAGGTGGAACCATAAAGGAGGAGGAACCATAAAGGAGGAGGAACCATGAATGAAGAGGTGGAACCATAAAGGAGGAGGAACCATAAAGGAGGAGGAACCATGAATGAAGAGGAGGAACCATAAAGGAGGAGGAACCATAAAGGAGGAGGAACCATGAAGAACAACAATGGAAAGGAGGAGGAACACACCTACAGGAAGAACCAAGGAGGAGGTGGAACCATGAATAATGAAGAACAACAATGAAGGAGGAGGTGGAACCATGGAGGAGGAGGAACCATGAATAATGAAGAACAACAATGAATGAAGAGGAGGAACCATAAAGGAGGAGGAACCATAAAGGAGGAGGAACCATGAAGAACAACAATGGAAAGGAGGAGGAACACACTTACAGGAGGAACCAAGGAGGAGGTGGAACCACGAATGAGGAGGTGGAACCACAAGGGTGGAGGAACCATGAAAAAAGAACCATGAATGAGGAGGAACCATGAGGAGTCTGGACATGTCTGCTAGGAGAAGGTGGTTATGGGCGGAGCTTCTTCAGAGAGGATCAAAGGACAGCAGCTTCAAAGCTGGTTTTAGACGACGCCCCCTCAGAGAGTTTGGTCCGGCCCATTCATGGGGGGGGGGTCAAGCAAACACAGACAAACAGCTGAGTCTCTCACAGTTATGGGGGGGGTCTATGGGAGTGAAATGACGTCTCCTTGCTTTGAAGCTAAGCAGGGGGGGGCACAGAGCGACAACACCAACAGTACTGTGATTGGCTCTGATGGTCTCAGTCTGGGGGGGGGGGTCGATTGCTTTTTTCTGATCTCTGGTGCTGGGGGGGGGGGGAATCAGTGGAGAAGAAACTACAGACACCCAGATACAAAGAAACATGATTGATGGGGGGGTCCATGGATCATGAATGAAGACAGTGAAAGGATGTGACCCCCCCAAAGAAAACAGGAAACCTAAACCCTGAAGGAGGGGAAGAGGAAGCTGTGAGGGGGGGCCGAGATGGGCCCCCCTCCCTCCCCTCTCTGTTCTACCTTTCACGCCTCCTGGGGGGCCGGAGCTGGGTTTAGAAGGAAGGGGGGGGGCCGTACTGTTGGAGTTGTTGGGCGGCTGGAAGGAGCCGGACAGGAAGATGCCGTCAGAAACGGGGCGGGGCTTGCGCGCGATGGGCGGCGGCTGAGGCCTGCTGGGATTGGCTGAGGCGGCGGCCGGGAGGTCGCTGTAGGACTTCCGGGTCGCCGTCTGCTTGGCCTGACCTGATTGGCCGCCGCCTCTGGGGCCTTCGTCCTCGTCTTCCTCGTCTCCGGCGCTGGAGACGAACGTGGCGGTGTAGAGCGTGTCGGGGGAGGAGACCTGGGTTTTGAGGTAAGAGGCGTTTCTCTGTGGCGGGGGTGGGGGGGTGTTAGTAGGGTTGTTAGGGGCGGGGGGTTGGTAATCCCGAGGCAGCGGGGGCCGATACAGACCGGCCGGCTCATCGGGGGTCAGCAGCTTTCTCTCCGCCTCCTCGTGCTGCCGCCGCCGCTCCGCCTCCAAGCGGGCGTAGTACTCCTCCTCCTGTCTCCTCTGGGGAGGGACAACCTGTTAGTAAACCCCACCCTCACTGGCTCCTGCTAACTAGCTAACCAGCTACAGACACACGTTTGGGGAAGTAGCTAAGATTCCTAAGGGAGGGGCCAGCCCCCCACTGGACCATCCGCCCCCAAACTAGAGCAGGCTGGAACCCCCCCCCTCCTAGACTCTTCTCAGCCGGACTCCATGGTGATGGCATCTGCCCTGGTGAGGGGGGGTCTGTAAAACAAGAGGGCTGTTGTCTGCAGACGTGTTCTATGCTGGGGGGGCATGAATGAATTGAAGGTGGTGTGATGGGGGGGGGGGGGTGACCCTGAGGGTCTCTATGAATGTATGGAGTAGAATGACTGGGGGGGGGTCTGCCATGCTGATGGAAGAAATAAAAAGTAAAGCCCCCCCCCCCACAAAACATGAGACATGATGCTGCGGGGGGGGGCATAAATTTGTACAGGTGGGGGACACAACACAACATTAACACTTAAGTGGGGGGGGGGCAGCAGTCCTAACATCAGCTCTCCTCTGGAGTGGGGGGGTGCAGCATCCAGGACAACCTTAAAACATGACGACCGCTGCAGGCTCCTCCCACTTCCTCTGCTGCCTTCAGGTCACAGACACCTTTACACGCACGCACAACATGAACGCCGCCATGTGATGATGTCATAACGCCGTACTTCCAGCTCTGCTAACCAGAGCAGCTTTTATTTTGAAAGTATCCAGAAACAATCAGGAAATGATTTGAATGAAGGTTCTGATGGACAAAAAAGGCGTTTCTGATCAAATCCTGGGAGGCTGACGGCGATGACTGCGTCGTCATCTGGATCACGGCGTGTTCTGGATGACCGGGTCTCACCCGGATCACGGCGTGTTCTGGATGACCGGGTCTCACCCGGATCACGGCGTGTTCTGGATGACCGGGTCTCACCCGGATCACGGCGTGTTCTGGATGACCGGGTCTCACCCGGATCACAGCGTGTTCTGGATGACCGGGTCTCACCCGGATCACGGCGTGCTCTGGATGACCGGGTCTCACCCGGATCACGGCGTGTTCTGGATGACCGGGTCTCACCCGGATCACAGCGTGTTCTGGATGACCGGGTCTCACTCGGATCACGGCGTGCTCTGAAGGAGACGACCGCAGGAGCGTTTACGCGTCGTGTTGTCTGAACAGCACCGAGCGTGTAAAGGTGTCAGAGTCGTGCAGCGGACGCCTGCAGTCCGGCGCCAGGGAACCGGTGACACCGACCTTCTCCTCCGCCTCCCGCCTGACACGCTCCTCTTCCCTCCACCTCCTTTCCTCCTCCAGCTGCAGTTTGGCCTGCTCCTCCGCCTCCCGCTTCCGGATCTCCTCCAGCTGCTGCTTCCGGCGCCGCTCCTCGTCCTGCAGCTGATCAACAAACGAGCAGCCGGGTCAGACGCCGCGGCGGCACACGACAGACGCAAACACCCACATGCAGCAAGCCCCGCCCCCTGCCCGCTCACAAACACTGTCACATGACTCGTGCGAGCCCGCCTCCCTCGGCTGGACACTTATTTTTGTTGGGCTCAAAGGAGAACGGCGCCCCTGAAGGAGGGAGGGGGCACAGCTCACATAGATGGACAGATGAGGGAGGGGTCAACAAAATCCACAGAACCACAACCATGCCCCCCCCCACTGATGCATTCAGCCATGCAGGTTCCACTAAAGAACATGCAGCCATGCCCCCCCACACCCTTTGGTCCTCCCCCAGCCACACATGAACCCCCCCACACACACACACAAAGAGGCAAGACACAGACTGTGGACAGGAAGTGATGTAAGGGCGGGACAGGAAGTGATGTAAGGGCGGGGACAGGAGAGTCCAACATACCAAGTCTAGAACAGAGATAGCTGGGACAGCAGTCTGCTGCTGCAGAAGAAGAACAGTCAGGGGGGGGGGAGATAAGAAAAAAGGCTAAATACCAGAAACGGGGGGGATCCCATCCATTACAGAAAACAGGAAGAAGAAACTGAGGAGGAGATGGGGGGGGGGGTGGGGGGGGGCTGCAGAAAACTAAGAGAGGGACCCCCCCACGCCAATTCAAACCCAAGCAATGCTGTCTGGGACACCTGCATGTTGGACTGGACCCCCCCTCTTTGAACCCCCCAGCGGCTTAGCATGGCAAAGCGATGGCAGAAGCGTGTTGCAGATGCACATTCATGTGGGGGGAGGGGGGCGCTCCCGTCTTTGAAGCTGGTTCAGTCCCCCCCCAATCAGCCTGGGCTCTTGGAGGGGGGCTGATGGGTAACGGAGCTGGAAAACAGAAGTGGGATTCCCGCGGCGCTGTGCTCCTCCTCTCTCACACGGAGCCCCCCCTCCCCGTCTCACCCTGGCTCTCTTCTCGGCCTCCAGCCTCTGCATGATCAGCATGGTGTCCACGTCTTCGTCGTCCTCCTCCTCCTCGTCCTCCTCGCTCTGCTTGGACTCCTGCAGGCGTTTCTGGAACTGCCACTCCAGCATCAGCTTCCGGAGCCGGTCGCTCTCCTCCGCCGTCCTCTCCGGCTTGGCCTGAGGAGCAGCGCACCTTTAGGGGTGGGGGGGTCACGGCGAGTGCTCCTGGGGGAGCGGCAGATCCCACCTGGAGCTCCTGGATCTCCTTGTCCAGCAGGTCGACGATGTGGAGCTGCTGCTGCTTCTCGGCCTTCTCGCGGGCGTCCCTCTTCCACGGGTCTGGAGACAGGCTGTCGCTGGTCAGGACGTCCTCCTTGCTGATGGTGATGTACTGCAGGTCCCGCCTCTCGATGGTTCTGGGCTGCTGCTGGGGGAGCAGCTCCCGGATCACCGTGTCCACACCTGCAGTCGCGGAAACATGGGATCAGAACGCGCCTTTGGACCCGCTTCAGACCAGAACACGGTGATCCAAACGGAGACGCTCCTGTCCATCAGAATGTTCTCAGCTGGAGATCAGCCACAAACATCTGGGAACAGCCGTTTTCACAAATCTAGGGAGCCTGAGGTCACACAGAGGTCACACCCAGGTCATCGTCTCAACAGAGACCGTGCATTTAAGGTGAGCCGTTACCTGTGGAAGCGCTGGCAGGCGGGGGCGCCGCCGACCGCGGCAGGCTGGACAGTTTCTCTGGTCTGGATGGCGGAGGCTGGAGCTGGTACGGCTGGGGCGGGGCCACAGAGGCCATGGGGGGCTGGTGGTGAGGGGGGTGCATGGACCCGCCGTTGTTTTGGGGTTGGACGGGCATCACCGGGTTGGGCCGGATCTGGCCCAGCTTCCTCTCCTGCTCCCGCCTCTTCCTCTCCCTGAAGGAGAAGGCAGATCTCAGAGCGGCCAGCAGGGGGGGCAAACGCTGCCGCCAGACAGAATGCTCACCTCTCCTCCTCCAGACGGGCCTTCTCCTTCTCGTACCACCTCTGCTGCTCCTCCCTCTTCCTGCGGTCGGCCGCCTGCTGGGCCGTTACCGGGGCGACAGTGGGGGGCGGCGGCAGCGGCAGCTCAGCCTGAGGGTCGTAGTGATCGTAGGGGTCGGGGTAGGGAGCGGGAGGCGGCGGGGGAGGCGGGGGCAGGTCGGAGCGGGACGGCGTCTGGCCCATGTGGGGGGGGGCGGCGTGGGGCGCGTTGGGGGTCTTCCAGCGGCCCGGCCCGGTTTTCTGCGTGGTGCTTTTGGAGGACAGGGACGAGGTGGAGAAGTTCAGGTGCTCCTGGCTGGAGGTGGACGACTCCAACGAGGAGGACACCTGAGGCTGGGGGGGCCAGTGGTCCGGCCCTCCGTGACCTGCAAGGACAAAGGAACCGCTGATTACTGGACTCTGGTCTGAACCCTGGGGGTCAACGTCATCCTCACCTCCTGGGGGGGCCCTGTGGTAGTCCAGGTCTCGGTGAGGGGGCTGGTATTCCTGTGGGTAGTGTGGTAGCAGGCGCTCGTCGGGTCGGAGGCCCCCCGGGGGCGGGTACAGATCCTCCTGCGAGTGGTCGACTCTCTGGAGGAGGAAAGAGCATCTGTGAGGGGGGAGGGCTTGGGAGTCTAAAGCTGTATGGGGGGGGGTCCTGCTGACCCACCTGCATGCTGTTGTGGAGGCTGTCCATCAGGGGGAGGCGCTCTCTGTCCTCCATGCCCTGCCAGTGCTGGGGGGGGCCCTGACCCATGCCGACCACGCGGTCCTGGCTCTTGGAGGCCGGGACGGTGAAGTACTCCCTGGGGTAGGTCTGGGTGGGGATGGGGTAGGCCTCTGGGTGAGGAGGGGAGGGCTCGTCCTGAGGAGGAGGAGGAGGTGAGCTTCAGCCCCCCGGGACATTCCTCATGGGGGTGTCAGGGACTTACGTCTGCACACAGGTTCCCCGTGGAGACGGAGGTGATCTTGGTGCCGGGGCCTCCGGGGTACACGGACTTGCTGGCAGGACTCTGGCCCTGGTCTGAAGGAGCAGAAACAACAGAACCCCAGCGGTTCCGTTACGCCACAGACAGATGATTGTTCTGCACAACAGCAGAACCTTCTGCTCCTGCAGAACCCGTCTGAGGAACATCCGGGCGTCACGGGGGGGCGGTCCGACTTACTGGCCACATTGGGGCTGGAGCGGTGGTCCAGGCGGTTCTTCAGGAGTCTGTCCTCGCCCATCTTCTTGGATTCGGGGTAGGAGTCCCAGCCGGGCTGGGGGCTCTCTGGAGACCCGTTCTGCACGGAGTTGCTGTAGAGCTCGAAGCCTTCGCTCTTCGGCCGCATCTTGCCGTTCTTGTCGCGGCCTCGGTCTGCGGCTGAGACGGATTCAGAGCTTATCGCCGCGGTAACCACAGCCTCAGACCTTCCTGCATCTGTGCTCACGCTGCAGCAGATGAGGATCGGCCCAGACAGCTCATTCAGGCCCGTCAGAACCTCCAGAACCTTTCATTATGGCATCAGAGCGAGGGGAACGTGCACGCTCACGTGCACAGCAGCTCCTCAATCCTATGCACATGTAAGAGACGTTTCTATCCCACCTAAACCTGGTTCTGGAAGACTTAACAGGCCGGCTTAGGCTCCTCCCCTTACCCACAATTGCAGTTTGTGACCACACCCCTTTGAGGTTTTTCAGAAATGAAAAAAAAGCGGTTTGGTTTGATTCAATAAAATCCTTCCAGATTCCAACATCTTCAAAGATCAGGAACCCTTTCTGACCTTTGACCCCCAGCTCACCTCTCTGCATCATGGGGCTCGGCTGGTTGAGGAGCGTTGCCAGACCGTGGTAAATGGCGCCCTGCTTGGCAACTTCCAGAGTCACAACTGCGCCCGTCCTCGTCATCAGCTCTGCCGCTCTGAAAACACGCAGACACACACACACATCAACACACACAAATACACACACAGAGACACAAACACACAGGAAAACACACAAACACACATAGGTGCACAAACACACACAGACACAAATACACAGAGACACAAACACAGACCCACAAACACACAGGAAAACACACAAACCCAAATACACACATAAATGCAACCAATCAATCTTGACTGAGGTCAAACAGGAAGAACTCTCCAGCTCTTGGTTTCTTTAACCTCCTCTTCCACCCAGAGGAGGTTTGGTTGGATAAGCTCCTCCTGGTGTTTAGTAGGTTCTGACCCCCCCTCATTTTTAAACCCAGTGTTGGACCCATTTGGTTTGTCTCAGACCTCCTGATCTGAGGCCTCCTCCTAGGAGGAGGTTCTGGTCCTGAGGACGTGACGCTGGGATCTCACCTCTCCTGCGACAGACCCACCAGGCTGCGGCCGTCCACGCTCAGCAGCTGGTCGCCTGCGGCCAGACGGCCGTCCTGCAACGGCACAGATGCCTCGTGAGCGGGGAGCATCTGGAGGGGCGGGGCCTCCTGTCTCAGTGGCAGTACTCACGCTATCGGCAGCTCCACCTTTAACCACAGACTTGATGTAGATCCCTAGCTTCTCCTGCCCGGCGCCCTGCAGAGAAACCACACGAGTCAGCAGAGAGTTCTGGGTACGGCCAAGGAACCCAACAGAACCTCAAACCGAGGCAGTTCAGGTTCTACGGCTCCAAATGAAGAGGAGTTTAACGAGAACCACAGCTCTCCTACGTCCTGGACTCTTTCCTATTGACCTTCAGAAAAGCTCCAACTGATGTTTTGGAAAACCTGCTTTAAAACCAGAAAAGGTTTCCCGTTTGTCAGACCTCACAGGAGCTTTCTTTCAGGTCCAAATCTTTGTGTGGAAGAACCAGAACATCTGGTCCAAACAACCCAGCAGCTGTTTTACAGAAACCCATCCATCCAGCGCCTCTGATCCGGTTCAGACGGTGCTGAGACAGGAAACAGCGTTTGTGGCGTACATCCTCTCATTGTTGCTGCCCCCTGGGTGGGGGAGCAGGCCGTCCCACCCCCACTACGACCCCAGCCTCCTCCAAAACAAGACTGTGGAAGCAGCTGCAGCAGGTTCTCTGGAAAACAACAGAATGTGACACCAACGCTGTCTTCTCAGAAGCCACACCCCCTGAAGCCTCTAGGGGCGGGGCAAGTGGACCCTCATAAGTTGACCTCAGCAAAGCGCGCTCAACCCAGCGCCTCCAACCGTCTGAAAACTGATCATGGCAGTTCTGGAAACGAATAAGCCAGGAAGCAAACGTCTGGAGCGACAGATTCACGACATTTCACTCCACACCAGGTGACGACGAAGAAGAAGCCCCTCCCTGCCTGTCCAGTGTGATCGCTGCAGGGTGTGAGCGTAGCTAAAGGGTTAGGAATGTAACCAGGAGGAGGTGCGCTCTGCTCCAGCGCGGCTGCTGTCCAGCTTCCTGCTGCAGACCCCCACCCCCCACCATGACCTGCAGTGACTGCACCCCCCCTGGTTACCTGGCCTCTCCTGCCCACCACAGAAAACCACATGCTGCAGCCGCTCCTCAGCGTCCAGACTGGAGCAGCAGGCTTTTATTCTGAAGAATAAGAACATAAGGACACGCCCCCCCCCCCCCCCCCCCCCCAAATTACAGCGGCTGCAGGAAATCCGTCCAGCTGCTCCAAACCAGCGTTTATGGATGCAGGCGGGGGGAAAGGAACGCGGAGGGCTCCAGAGTGTGAGGAGGACAGGAACGGCGCCGCCAGAATTTTCAAAGTCTTTGCAGCGAGCAGGAAGGTTCTGCCCCTGCAGGAGGAGGAGGACCGCCGCAGCTCCACACGCGTGCACGCTCACGGCACCAGGGTGCACGCTCACAGCACATGCAGTCATACCAGGAGAGGCTCAGCCCAGATCAGAACAGCTGCTGAAACCAGCCCCACATGCCGGACCCCCCACGCCCCACCTATCCTCATTATCCTCACAGGTTTGAAAACAAACAGTCGGGTCTCCTCAGCACCTCCTGCCCCCGCCCCCACCCCGCTGCGTGCACAAACACAACACAGGAAGCCTCCCGACTTCAGGAAACAGGACAGAGACAGAAGCGGGGGGGTTGCTGTGGACCAATCACAGATGACGTCCTTCAGCCTGGTTCAGGTAAATGATCTGGTTCCACTACAGTAAACCAAAGCAGCCACTCCAGAACCTCCTGGACGGGAAACCATGAGGCCGTGAAAAAACCAACAGCAGCTTTGGAAATGATTGGATCTGGAACCGGAGACGACGGCGAGAGGCCCTTCAGCTGCTGTGAGGGGGGGGGGGGCGGCCTCCCGCGCCCCTCAAACGTTCAGGTGCTGCTCCTCACCTTGGCGGCCACAATACTCAGGCCCATGCCGTTGTGCTTCTTCAGCGTTACCGTGACAACCTCCGGTTCTTTCCTCATTGGCTGAAAAGAGACGGACAGCAGAGGAGAAGCGTGAGACGACGAAGGACCCGCTGAGGATCAAACAAACATCTGAGAGCAAACGCCAAGCGGAGCCGGGCGGGGCAGACAACGGAGGGAGGGAGGGGTGAGAAAAAGGGAGGAATGAAGGCGGGATCCGGGGCAAAGACCACAGAGGAACCTGTGGCTGCTGGCGTGGAGTCAAGAATGAAAACCACAGGCGGCGGCTGGGTGGAGGGAGGAGCTAACAGACTGAGTGAGCGTTTGTGTGAGCTTCACCGTCAATATTCAGTCCCTTCAGCCTCTGACCTTTGAGGACTGACACCAAAGTACAGCGCCATAAATGTGTGTCCACCATGTTTGTACGGTTATTGGGAGTGTCCTCGTAGGGTGGAGTCAGTAAGCAGAGGTTCTTCTTCTCTCCTCATGTCAGTTGTTTGGCGTTTTAATGTGGCAGTGGGAGGAGCCGCCGTACGGTCCTATAGATGAACCGGTATGTCCATCCAGCTGTTTTCATCATTTCCTGCTTTATGTCTCTGCCTTCCTATTGGCTGATGTGGAGAACAGGAGTTTTTTTTAAATAAAACTTCCTTAATCAGCTTTTAGAGGAACACACAAAGACTGGGGGGGTTGGGGACCTCTGGTAGGGATCAGTGGTTTACAGAATACCCAAAGCTGGGTCGCATAGACCGCAGACAGACCATTCATCACTAGAGCGGGTGTACTGCCCCCTGCTGGACGGCTGGTCTGGACAGTGGGGTGCAGGACAGCGAGGAGGAGCATGCAGTCCTGCCTGTTTTTTATCATTCCCTGCTCTTCCCAGCATGCACCAGTAAGCTGGAAACACCTGGTCCAGGTGATTTGGAGCAGCAGGAACTATCACAGATGAGACTGATGCCGTTCGGAGGTCAAAAACATTCAAGTGGCGGCCTGACCGGGACTTTGACGCAGCTGAAGCGGGGAAGGGGATTGTGGTCATGAAACAAACCCCGCCCTCAGGCGCCTTTACCATATCGGAGCTTTCAGCAGCAGAGA
Source organism: Oryzias curvinotus (assembly GCA_023969325.1). Classification (NCBI taxonomy): domain Eukaryota; kingdom Metazoa; phylum Chordata; class Actinopteri; order Beloniformes; family Adrianichthyidae; genus Oryzias; species Oryzias curvinotus. The sequence goes on from CM043729.1 coordinate 20,013,133, forward strand.
AGTGGCTGTCACAGTCGGCTCCTTCAAAATGGACGGTCCAAGTACCGGGAGAGCGCGGATGAGGAACCAGCCGGCAGAAATCTGTCAAAGGTTCGAGAGCAGGTGAGTGGCCGCTCTTTGAAGGGACCCTCCGGGAGGTCGCAGGTGTGGACGCTCACCTCTCTGCAGCAGCGGCTCCAGGAAGTCCTGCAGGCCGTTGGGGAGGTTACGCACCACGTCGCAGGAGTAACCGTCCTCAGGGAGGAGGAAGGGCAGCTGCAGGTCCGGATCCTCTTCCAGCTGCACCTCTCTGCCGTCGCTCCTCGCCAGCTCATCAGCGGTGTTCTCCGCCACCGCCACCACCTCGTTGATCAGTTCCTGTGCAGAAGAAGGACCTGTTCAGCGAGGCTCCCTGCAGACCCGGCAGCAGGGTTCCAGGAGCGCCGCCTTACCGGAGGGATGTAGGGCTCTCCCTGGGCACAGTGGTAGTTGGTCAGTAAGGCGTGGAGCTGCAGAGAGTTCAGCTTGAAGCAGGTGCTGTGGATGCTCTGCACGTCCTCCTTGGAGTACTTGTTCATGGTCAGCAGGGTGGTGGCCTGGAGGACACGAACGCCGTTCAGAGGAGCGCCGACCTTCACGGACACGCCTCCTGCCGGCACTCACCTGCACGATGCGACTCAGGTGGCAGTCAGCGGCGAGCTCCAGGCCCTGCTTCTCGGCCCACGCCTCAATGTGGCTGAGCTGCTGCCTCAGGATGGCCCCCCAGTAGTGACAGCACAGCCCCGAGTCTGCGTCCGTCACCAGCTTGTTGAACAGCCACATGTTGATGAAGTGGAACAGCTGAGAGAAGAGCTGGATGGTCAGCGCGGCGTTGACCCGGCAGCGCCGCAGTAGGGACATGGCGCCCGACAGCGTGTGCAGGACGTCCTCTGGGGGAGAACGACAAAACCTGAGATCCTGCTGGGACCAGAACCACAACCAGAACCCGGCAGTGAGCAGCTGTTCTCAGTACCTATCTTGGGACTCTGAGGGTTGTGCTCCTCGGGGTCGTCCAGGAAAGCAGGCATGTAGTTGTTCAGGTCCGCCTGCAGACAGTGGACCAGGTACCTGCAGCCAACGCAGACCGTTAACCCCCCCTGAGACTCAGCACCTGACCCTTTTCACGCATAATGTGGGAAAACCATGAAGACGATGGTTTTTAGTCTACAGTTAGACTCAAAGAATGAAGGTGAACAAACGTTATTTTGAAGGGTTGAACACAAGTGCCCCCCCCCCCAAACTACTGACTTGAAGGCCATCTGGACGAGGTGGGCCAGGATGTCCTGGGCGTCCAGAGTGATCCGACTCAGGTCTCGGTCCTGTTTGATGAAGTTCAGCAGCTCGGAGGCGTTGGCCATCCAGAACGCCAGCGCTCCGGCGATGTTCTTCTGCTTCTGCAACGCACCCACCACAACACAGAGGAGCGGGCCATTAGAGCCGCAGGACCACCACCCGCAGGCATGTTAGAACCAAAGGGAGGGGTCTGTTTGAGTGGCAGTTGGAAAGAGCAGAAGTTACGCCAGGGATAGACTCATGCCCCGCCCACCCTTCATCGCTGCCACGCTGATGAGCACGCTCAGTGCGAGTCCTGCTCTTCCAGCAGACACAGAGCGGCTGCAGGAACCTGCCGACGTCAGAGCAGAACGTCTTTACAGAGCAGGCACACATGCAGCACACGGCTGGAGTCACTGCCCAGCAGACGACTGCCGCGCAGGCGACTGCCCCGCAGGCGACTGCCCCGCAGGCGACTGACGCGCAGACAACTGCCCCATAGGCGACTGCCCCGCAGACGACTGCCCCGTAGGCGACTGCCCTGCAGGCGACTGACGCGCAGGCGACTGACGCGCAGACGACTGCTGCGCAGACGACTGCCGCGCAGACGACTGCCCCGCAGGCGACTGACGCGCAGACAACTGCCCCATAGGCGACTGCCCCGCAGACGACTGCCCCGTAGGCGACTGCCCTGCAGGCGACTGACGCGCAGGCGACTGACGCGCAGACGACTGCCCCGCAGACGACTGACGCGCAGACGACTGCCGCGCAGGCGACTGCCCCGCAGGCGACTGCCCCGCAGGCGACTGCCCCGCAGGCGACTGCCCCGCAGGCAACTGCCCCGCAGGCAACTGCCCCACAGGCGACTGCCCCGCAGGCGACTGCCCCGCAGGCGACTGCCCCGCAGACGACTGCCGCGCAGACGACTCAGCGTCCGTCCAGACGGAACGCTGACCCGTCCAGACGGAGGCTGATGTTCAGCTCATGTCCAGAACCGGGGCTGCTACGGTGTCCTGCAGACCAGAAGACGTCCTTCTACTAGTCAAAGCAGGAGCAGCAGGTGGCGAGCAGCCGCCTGCAGCGTCAAGAGACGTTTAAGGTGGTGAGGGGCTGGTGTCTGCGACGCTGATTGGCCGACAGCCCCGTCACTCACAGAGCAGAGGCGGGTTCCTGCACTCATCCATTCCCACCTCCAAAAACAAACCAGAGTCCTTCATATTCAGAACAGCCAGCAATGAGAGATGGAGACGAGAAGGTCCAGAACATTCAGACGTCACAGATGAAGACGTTTAGTGAGAGACGCATTAATGAAGCAGACCAGGTGGAGAGGATCGGAGGTCGTCTCTCATCCACGCTGTCCAGAAGGAGAAGCAGGACGTCATGAGGACAACAACAGAAATGCTTGCTTTGGTTTTCTGGGTTTTAGTACCGGGCAGGTCCAGGAAGCTGAATGGATTAGTCAGGTGGAAGTTGCTGTTGGTGCTTAGTTTTCCAGCTGTGGGAGGGACGTTCATTTACACTTTGGTTCAACATCTCTGTTAGAAAAAGAAGCAGCAGCAACAATGGTTTGCCCGTCAAAAAGCAGGTGAGAAGAGTGAAAGAGGAGAGCTGGGCCATATGTTCACTCAGGAGGAAACACGCCAGGCTTTTATTTTGACAACTTCCTCAAAGAGCTGAATCAGTTCAGGAAATATTTCCTGCGTTTAAAAAAAAAACATCTTAATTTGTGAAAGTGACGACTCATCCTCCACTTTTCCTTAGAGATGTCCTAAATCAGGAAGGATTCTCGCTAAACTTTAAATCCTGGATTTGAAAAAGACCTCAAAGTTTCTCCTGATTTTAGCTCCTTTCCTGTTAAACCCATATGGCCCACCAGCAAGAAGACAGACGGGCAAGGAGTCTGCAGCCGCCAAGCCAGGAGAGCTGATGTGTGTCCTACCTGATCCCCTTCACGCATGTCCTGGATGGTAGGAGGAGGAAGAGGAGGAGGAGGAGGAGGAGACGTTTACAGGACAGAGAGAAAACACGTCAACAGCTACAGTATGTAAACACACAGATGGAACAGAGCATCAGCGCGCCAACGTGACCTTCAGGACCCTCATGCTCCAGAACCCACCCGTCTACACCTGCAGCCCTCTGAAGGTGTTCAGGGGGCTGCTGGTGAACGGGTTGAGCCTCCTGAACCGAGCTGCGTCACTGGAACAGAACCTCCAGCCCTTTATAGAGGGGGACTGAACGGCAGAAAGACCCACACAGGCAGGATCAGAGTCCTGCTCAAGGACACTTGGGCAGTGTGACTGTCTGAAGGTGTGACGAACTTCACAGCAAATCTTCCCATCATGCACGTGGATGGAGAACCAACACACGTCGGTAAAACTGACAGATGTCTGAAGATGGAGTCAGGAGTTTACTGATATGAGGCCTTCAGCAGTTTGACTGCTGGGGGGCGGAGCTTTAAAGCAGCCATTCCCAGGACTCCTTCACATGTCCCCTTTGAGAATCTTGTGAGAATGATTGGATGTTTATCTGAAATCCTCGGATATTCTCTCAGTTCAGAGTTTCTGACAGAGGCTCTGCAGGATTCAAACCGTCAAACGTGGACGTTCTGCACACGCACACACCTGGGGAGGGGCCGGCCCCCCAGCAGAAGAACTGACGTTAACTAAACATTCAAGACCAACACTAGAACCGCAGAACCGGGTCTCCTTCATAACACGGACAAGAACGACGACAGACAAACATTTGTTAGAAACATGGCGGCGCTTTGGAGGCTCCACGCCACGACCACCAGACAGACGGACGGACGGGCGGGAACATGGCGAGGGGGGGGGGCATACACACACATCATGACATTGGGAACTGGTCTTAGAAAGGAAGCGCCGCACTCACCTGGATGACTCCTTCCATCATGCTCACCATCTTGTTGACGATGGCAATGACTTTGTGCGTCCTCTCCGACGGCGAGATGTCGGGCCGGTACGCCGGCGACAGGACGAAGCGGCACGCCATGTACAGCACGTAGGTGGGGGAGAGCTTGAAGTGAACGGTGGAGCTGTTGGTGTAGTTGATGATGGCGGACAGGAAGGTGTCTTCAGCTGGGGGGACAGGACGGGGGGGGGTCAGGTCATCAACAGGATGTGATGTCATAGCTCATCATTTTCTGACACGCTTCTTTAAATGAAACGTTAGAAGCAAAAGAAAAGAATGTTTCATGACGTCAAGTCATTTGTTTTTTGATCTAGAAATACTGGTCAGAACTGGACCGATGTCGGATTCTAACCGGGACCGGTTTGAGAAGATCCAGAACCTCTGGGAACATGTTCTCCAGGACCTCAAACACGCAGAAACATACATGCTCCTCGATGCAAACTCCTAAAAGGCTTCCAGTCTGGGTGCTGAGAAACAGATCTACAGAACCTGAAAGAAGAACCAGAACCAAACCCCACCCCCACCCCCACCCATTAAAAGAATCTGTCTGGTTAGCTGGAGCCGCTCTGATCTGCTACGGTTCTGGCTGTGGTGGTTAGAGGACGTCTGAGCTGCACATGAGCCACCAGCATAGCGTCTGCCATGGCTTCCCCCAGTGCATTATGGGGGAACCACTTTCTGGGAAAACAACTGAGGAATCGTGCACAAATGTGCACAAACCCCAAAGGAGCAAAGACAGCAAAGAGCAGAAGAACCTGAGGCGGACCGAGCGGGATCGCTGCCAGAACCAAGGCTGAGAAAATGTTCTGAATGCAGGTCTGCCTGGACCAGGTCTTCATGGGTCATTCTGATCCATATTCTGGGGAACGCGGTGCTTTAAACCCGGATGACACCCCCCGTCGACTGAAGGATCTTCAGACGTTTCCAACTGTCCATCAGGTGAAGGAAAGTCCAGAACCAGGCTGGAGGCTCGGTTTTGTTCATGGCGGATCAGAACCATTCTGCCACAGATCACTCCCCAGCTGTCGGTTTCTGGGTCGCTGAGCGGGTCAGATTCCACTACAGGGGGGGTCAATAGTTTCCAGATATCGACCGCGGCGTGGACGCGGCGGGGGAACTCACCGTTTTCTCTGAACTCGATGCTGGCGGGAAGACACAGCTCGGTTCGTTCTGCCAACGCGTCCTGGGACCTGAGGGGACCAGAGAAGGGAGACTGTCACGCCGCGAGCAGGGGGGCTTCAGCAGGTGGAGGGGGCGATGAGCTGGTGTGGGGGGGACCTGCTGTCCTGCTGCTCTCCTCGGATCATGGGCTTCACCATGCCTCTCTCCATCTCCAGCTTTCCTGAACTCTGCAGAGAAAAGCAGGAAAAGCCCTTCAGACTGAAGTCGCTCCCAACATTTCAGCGAGGCGCCGCCGCGGGAAGTCTGTGGGCGGAGCTTTCCTCCAGACAGGTGTGGAGCTCCTTCCTGCTCACCTGAACTGCAGACCTGCTTTGCTCCCTGACATTTTAGATTGAATACTTAGTCCTATCTTCCCTTAAAAGGAACCGTTTGGTTCTGAATGAGACAGCAGAGCTGGAGATGGAAACCAGACTAAGGAACCACAGAGGTTCTTCTGTCCAGACAGAAGACGTCCAACCGGAGCAGAGAGTCCTCTGAGGCCCCACAGAGCGGCTTACCTTGCTGGTTGGCAGCGCGGCTCCACTGTGGGCGTCTCTGTGAAGGTCGTTTTCTGGCACGCTGCTGCAGAGGACAGACACACACCAGAGCTCACATGGGGACGCCACCCATCCATCCCAGCGCCTCAGGGGCGTGCAGAGCTGCTGCTCGCACTTCCACTGCAGCACTGAGAGGAAGGCCGACCAACGGACACGACGCCACATGAGACCTGATCACAGCAGCAACGCCAGGTTCTCCCTGGAAAACACTCTGAACAGATCAAGGAAGGCAGGAACCTGCAGGAACCCTACACTCCCTTCAGGAAGCCACGCCCACATAGAGGCCACGCCTCCAGCCCTCCATCCCGTCTCCTCCTGTCAGTTTATCTCCATCTCTTCATCTCCAAACTTCAGAAAATGTGAAGAACAAAGCAGGAGGAGCAGAGGAGATGTTTCTCACCCAGACTTGTGTCTGCCCCTCATGGCGCTGGGCGGATCCCTCTTCCCCCCCTGGTCGAACAGCGGGTCCACAAACTTGAAGACGTGAGCCGAACCGAACTGGAGAGTGGAGCCTGAATGCAGCACGGTGGTCTCAGTGACGCGCTGCCGGTCTATGAAGGTTTCTGCATCGGGGCCGTGCGGCGTGACCGTCACCATGCCTTCACTGTGCATCAGGTTGCAGTGGTGGGGGAGGACTCCTGGACCAAGGATCTGGGGGGAGGGGGGTCGGTTACTGGCCAACAAACAACCGTCTGACAACAAACCCCAGAGCGCTGTGGTACTAAACCCCAGTACCACGTGACCCACAGACTGGTACTGTGGGTCACCCAGACAAAAACATGGAGGGTCACTTTTCCTTTCATTCATTATCCACATCTAACATTTGGACGGAGAGCACCAGCTGATCTTCACCTGCTGGGTCAGAACCACCAATCTAGAAACTCTGGGTTTAGAAGGAGTCAAAGACCCCGAGGACTTTTTATTATTAAATTACCAAGAAAAAGAACAGCCTGGATCACTGACGGATCACTGACGGATCATTGTTGGATCACTGACGGATCACTGAACAATTCAACAGTCAAATCTGAGGGAAACAGTGATATTTCTTATTTATATGTGATATTTCTACAGGGGCAGTGGCGCCACCAGGGGGTGGCCAGGGGTGGCCACGGCCACCCCCCTCCGACACCTGGCCACCCCAGTGGCCACCCCACTAGCCACTATAAGCTGTGGTAGCATCAGTTGTGCGTTTCATCCCAAATGCACAGCCAGCAAGCGGGCAAGTCGCTCTGATCACCTAAACCGGCCCTCACCCCCTCCCCTCCCTGCTGCCTTTGAGTGCGCAGACATCTACAGACGAGCCGCTGGACGCAGAATGAATAAGACGCGGGGTTCACTTCCGCGTTCGAACCCTCAGATCCTCCGGGCCGGTCAGACTAAAGAACCAGTCTCAGTCACTAAAGATGAACTTTCTTCATTACTTTTTCCTTAAGTCCAAAACGGCGACTGACCGCACGTGTATGCTCCACACACTCACACGCGCTCTCCCACCTCTCTTCCTGCATCGCGCGAGCACCGGTTTAAGCACGCACACACACGCGTGCGCGCGAGAACGCACGCACGCACACACAATCACACATCCCAAAATGCTACATTTCTTTTCCTGTTAAATATTTTCCGTGGGTCTTTAACAATCTGTTTACTGTACTTTAGATCTTTATTGATAGATGGATGGATGGATAGATAGATGGATAGATATATGGATAGATAGACAGATAGACAGATAGACAGATAGACAGATAGATAGATAGATGACTTTATTAATCCCACAATGGGGAAATGTCATTTATCTGTGGCAGCAACACGACATTCAGAAATAATCTATATAATATAACATCAATAAAGGACATCACAAATGACATTTATATTAAATAATTAAAAATATCACTAAAATTATTATCAAAAATTAGATTCTTATTAAATAAAGAAATAAATATTAAATAAATACAGCTGCAAAGGTGAAAAAACATGCGGTCTGCAAAACATGTAAACCCAGTGTGCAAATACTTGGTGCAAATACATCATCAGCGGTGGTGGATGTGTCATTACTTTTTATAAATAAGTAAAAAAAAGGATGTCCCTGTCACACGCACCACTCATTTTCATGGCACCATTTAAGCACTGGTTGTTGTGTTACCGCAACATTTTGATGTGTTTTTGTTTCCACAGGGTTACCTATAGTCATTAGTTGATGCTTGTGTCTGTCCATTTTCAGAGAATGAAGAGAAATTAAACATATATTCTAATTTTAAGAATAAAAGTGCAGGAGAAGGAGCGAAAGAGATGGTAGGGGAGCAACAGAGGAGTAGTGAGGAGGAAGATGAGACAGAGCAGCATGAATGACAGAAGATAATGAGGAAGACAAAGATGAGACAGCATCAGACGAAGGACAGTCAGCATCATTGGTCAGAGAAACAAGGCAGAACTCAGCTAAAGGGGCTCCACCTGATCCTGGACCAACTGGTGAAGTTAGAATTATGTTACCCTAATAATAAAAATGTTTCATGATTATTAGTCTGAATAGAAATGTCAACAGATATAATTAATAATTAGAAGGATATTTTTATTATTATTTCAGAACAACAGATTAATTTTTTTGTTTATTATAGATATCTCTCAGTCAAGAGCCGAACACCCCAAGCAGACACACCAAGCATTAAATATAAACAAAAAAAAATATATATATGTATCAGTAGTAGTATCTACTAATGGTATCTACTAGTATCTATTAGTTATTATACTAGTAGTATCTACTATAAGTTCTGTTCTACCAAAATATCAGTAGGCATTTATCTTTCTGTTGGTTTTCTAACGGTTGTTTTACTACGTTTGGTAGAATGAATTTTAAAAATATAGCTCATGGTTTTTGTGTGCCACCCTAAGATTTAATGTGGCCCCCTACCGGCCACCCCCATGAAAAATTTCTGGAGGCGCCACTGTACAGGGGGGGGGTCCTCACAAACTCAGTTGATGCCACACTGGGCCGACTATCAGGAGTGGGGGTTACCTGGATGGCGCCGTCGTCCGTGCAGTCGGAGCCCACCTCTGTGATGCTCTGCTGGAGGCGGTACATCTTTGGTTTGTCCCGAGAGTCCGACCCATCTGGACAGACGAGTTCAGACGTTTAGAAGCTTCTTTCAGTCATCATTTTCAAATAGTGCAGGGGGGGTGGGACTAACTGGTTAGTAAACAGAGTTTAGTCAAAGCAAATCAGCAGGTTCAGGAGGAGCAAAGCTTTAAAGGGAGAACTTTTGGATCACCAGAAGCTGAACGGTGAGGATGAGGAGGAACCTTCACAAAACCTGAATCATATTTACAATCTTCTTCACTCCGTTCAGCAGAAGCTAATGTTAAAATCATGTTTAGCATCCTTAGAGGCCAGAAAAACAAGGACTTTCAGCCTGGAGGAGATCAACCAGGAGCAGAAATAACGGGGAGGCGCTGCGCCTCCCAGCAGCCCCAGCAGCAGACAGGAGGAGGTGCAGTTTTACCTTCTGGGTGCCGATAGGCGTAGTAGGCATAGTGATTCCCCCGGCCTACAGCAGGCAGACAGGCGGGTAAGGAGGCAGAGGAGGGATGCCCAGACCCAGCGCACGCACACATGCACACGCACGTGCACAGACACACGCGCACCATGCCACAGAAGGTGGGAAAAAGACAAACAGCAGAGGGTGAAAATGCAGCAAGAAGGAAAAATGCACCAGTCCCACGTAACCCACTCAGGCAGGCACGTGCACGTATGTGCACGCACACATTTAGGAGGCTGAATGATCAGCTGTGAGCAGCAGAGAAACACTGAGGCTTCAGGACAGGAGGGGGGTTTAGTGAGTGACCCGCTCCTATGTCATCCAGTTGAAAACATTTGAAATCAGAACTTCAGGGTTCTTTGAGGTTCTTTAGTCAGTTCACTCAAATGTAAACCCCCACCCCCCCTCACTGAAGACATTATAGCCAACCAAACCTGAATCAGGAAGAAGAAAACAGCAGATTCTACTGTTTCAGACTGGAGTAGAATAGTGAACACGCCCCCTAGTGGTGACTTGGTGAAGTGACCGAGCTCTGCTTTATTTCTCCTCTAGGGAGGGTGTGGCTCTAGACCAGAGGTCCCCAAATCCAGGCCTGGGGGGCTGGGGTCCTACATGTTGTCCAACCAAGCTGCCATTGAAGATCCCTATGAGACAGGATTTCTGGAAAACCAGCAGGAGGCCGGCCCCCCAGGCCTGGATGTGGGGCCGCCGGTCTAGCCTCTCAGTCACTTGTTGGTACACACACGGGCTGATAGAGGCAGTGAATCATTCTCCTCAGTCCAGCAGTGATGGTTAGTGTTCACAGGTCACCCAGGTGGGGGCTCGTTCAGGCTGGGGGGGTCTCAGGGTCCCTCAGCCTGACCAACTCATGACTAGGGATGGGCCCCCAAGCTCTGTGCCAGTCTGGTACTGTGCCGACGCACCATCCTACTGGTACCGCTGCATACGGTTCTGCCGGTACCGGTACCATATAAAAACATGGATTTTTGAGCCTTATTTCAGACATGTCAATCACGCGTATTCTATTCAGTTTATGTTCCACTCTAGCCAATCATTTACTTTTCCAGCGATTGTGGGCGGAGCTTCAGTCCAAATGCAGATGGCGTGAGTGAGAGTTGACTTCACAACAAAAGGTTCTAAAGCAGCGACCCGATGGATCGGCCATGCGGTCCAGCACCAGATAAAGGCAAACAGAACCCCTCTCTACCCAAGATGTGAGTGGAGGATTCAAATGGGCAGAGGGGGGTCAGCAGTGAGAGTCAAGCTGTTAGGGGGGGGGGTTCTCCAATGCAACATTAAGATGACTCCAGGTTTCATTGAAACTTACCTTTAGGGGACAGTACAACTAAAATATACCCCTCTACCTTCACCCCCCAGCACCACCCTGACTTCTACCCCCCCATCAGTGAGTGGGTCGGCCTGATCCCGTCTGGAGACGCGTTTTCTGCTCCCAGATGAAGATCAGAAGCTTGAAGCTTCACAGAGCGGGTGAGTCCACCCCCCCAGTGTGAGAACGTCTGTCTGACTTTACCGCTGAATGTATGTCAGCTGCCTCACACTTTCCTTCAATCACATTTCTAAACGCCAGCGGGCCGACCTCAACCTTCCCAAGGAGACCACAAGGTGGGTGAGGAACGTCCCCCATGAGCAGCAGGTAAAGCCCCCCCCCTCCTTCAGGGAAGCTTCAGTTCTTCTAGGAGCAGAACGGAAGCAGAAACAACCTAACGGTGCTGAAAATAACACACTCACTAAACCACACAGCTGTACTGCCCCCAGCTCCTTCAGGATGACAGAAGAGGGGCTCTCCCTCCTACCTGGACTCAGTTCCACCAAATAGGGCAGTTTTTCCGGTGGCAGCAGACCCTCCTTTCCTCGGAGACCCTTGTCCTCCATCTTCCTGCCCTTCCTGCCCTGGTAGTCGGGAGGTTTCTTCTTCAGCTGGAACACTAACGCTCCTGACACGGAGAGCACATTTCATGGCATTCATTCCAAAGACTGAGCAGCTGTAATGACCGTGAGCACCCAGAGGGGGCAGCAGAGCCCACAGGCAGCAGCGGAGGCCCCCCGTCTCACCTCGGTCAGCAGGCCAGTCTCTCAGGATCTGCAGGGGACACTCGCTGTCGTCCAGAATCACCTCCTTCCCGGTCTTCTCCTCTTGCTGCAAAGGATAGAGGAGAACCGGTGAGCGGCTGAACCCTGAAGACGGGTCACATGACGGTTCTGCACTTGTCAGAACGACCCGTTCTTTCTCCAGATCGACCCGTCAGCACACATCAGTCTGTCTGAGTGTTGAGGTACTAACAGCTGCAAACTGAAACAATGACATCATCATCACAACGCTGACAGGTGAGTCATCTCTGCAGAACTTGTTTTGAACGCAAACAGGCGTGGCGTCTCTCAGGTTCTCCTCCTGCAGTCAGGTAGCGGCTCAGCGCGCACCTGTGACGTTGTACAGCAGCAGCAGGTGACAGAAACCTGAGTCTCACCTGTCAGATGTTCTCTGCAGGTCAGGGAGGAGTGAATGCAGAACGTTACCCGAGCAATGCAGAACTCTCTGGGGTTCTCCTTCTCCAGGCCGTACTTCTCCAGCGCCTCCACCACCACCAGGTCGGCCGTGTCTCTGACGGAGCACAGGAGGGTCTTGTAGGGGATGTTGGGCTTCAGGCTGTCTGCGTAGATCCTCAAGGTTCCTCCTGGTCAGACCAGAACATACGTGAGGGTTCTGCTGCGGCGCCTCAGATGAAGCTTCACACATGATCTGACAGTCCTGCTGGTTTTGGAACCGTTTGGAGAAAGATCCTGGAGGTTTTCAGGCACTGAAACGGTTCTAACCTCCTTCAGAATATTCTATCCTGGAATCTGCCTCCGCTTACGTGAATGTGAGAACATTCTGAGGAAGTGTGCACAGGAAGCAGCCTTTGACAGACGGCGGTGAGAGCTTCAGTCAGACTGAGGCAGAGCAGGTTTCACATTGGAAACATGTTTTCTATTTCTCTTTTCATCTTTCTCCTAAAACATTCAGCCTGAGTGTGGAGCTGATCTGTGCCAAACCCCTCAGGAAAACAGGTTTTCAGAAGCAGGAAGAGCGTGACCCCTCTGGGACTGGTTCAACTGGTCCGTCCATCTGCGGCGTGATCCGGCGACGCCCGAGTTGCACGCCAGTCACGCATTCAGCTGCTTTGGCGAGGAAACGGGACAAAATCCTGCGTTTCTCCAGAGCACAAGCATCTTCAGGAACGTCAGAGGCTCTGGTGAACATTTGGAAGCACTGCTGAGCGCCGGGCATGCTGGGAGCTCTGCAGATCATTGCCGAGCTTCATGGGAGTTTTCTCAGCACAGCAGGTTGCAGGTCAGGACAACGCAGCTGCATGATTGGCTGTGATTTCCCACGTTTGACGTACCACAAACCGTTTGGTAGCAGCTCCCATCCAGACTCCCCATATCATTATACTGCCAACGCCATGCCTCAGTGCTACCTGCTCAGCTCTCACCCGACAGCCCCCAAAGCCTCAGAGATGAAGGGTAAATGACTGAGCTAAAACCAAGCAGGCTTTCTAAAACCCTGGATCTGCTGATGAAGAAACATCTCATTCATCCAGTTCTGGCTCCATCTGATCTGCTGTTGTTCATTCCAACAAGTCCCATAATGCATCTGGCCCCGGACTCTTTAGAAGCACCTGAATCTGGTCTTCCATCGTTGTTGATGAAGTCCTGCATGCGTTTCTCCACCTTCTGCTGACGCCTCCTCTTCATCACCACCTCCGGGTTGGAGATGGTTCTGGTGAAGCTGGTCTCCGGCATGTCTTTATAAACCTCCGCTGCCAGGCGACTGTTTTCCCTGAAAAGCAGAAGTCAGAGGCGTTAGAGCACAGACACGCCCGTCCGGCTGGTCTCAGACGGATGCTGAGGGTTACCCGTCTTCACGGCCGAGCGTCCTCTCGTCTTCATCAGGCATCCGAATAAACTCCTTCTCTCTCCTTTTCTCCTTCTTCTTTTCCTTCTTGGACAGTGTTCTCTTGAAGTTCTGGATCACTCCGTCCTTCTCCCTCTCTGGCCCGTTACTCTGGCTCTTCTAGTGGACGAAGGAACAAACTTGTAAGCACAGAACCGGCTTGTGTTCTAGAGAACCAGCCCCGGGGGAGGGCGGGGTTCTGACAGAGCCGGAGCGGCTGACCTTCGGCAGGACGTCGTTCTCGTTCTTCAGGACGAAGCGCCCCTCCCTGTCGTCTTTGTTCCAGTTCAGCTGCACCACGAGCGGCTTCTCGTCCAGGTCCAGCTGGCGCTCTTCTAACAGACACACCAACGGCCGAGTCATCAGCGTGTTGGTCCTCGAACCGCCACAGGTGGACGGGAAACTCACCGCCGCTGACGTGGACCTCGTACAGCGAGTATTTGGGAGAGGAGAGCATCCTCATGTCCGGCCTGAACTTCTCGGCTAGCGTCTCGATGACGTCCTGCGTTGTTGCCGTGCTGGACACTCTGATGCACTTTGTGGCAAAGTTACCGGCAACCCGGTCCTGGAAGTAGAACCGCATGACGCCGTGGAACTCCAGGTCCTGCACAAAGAGAGCATGGGGTCAGGAAGACGGTCGCCACAAAACCAGCCGCTTCACCGAACCGTAGGAACCTCCTGAGGAAGCGCCAGGATCCGCCTCCATGCAGGGCGGAGCACCAAGCAGTGAGGATGGACACCCCCACTAAACCCCCCCCCCGCTCCACCTTCTGATCAACAATACGCACACTAACACACTAAAGAACATTTTATATGATATCTGTTATTCTTTCAGTTTCCAACTTTGATGTAAGACGACTCCATCTCTGAGGCTCCGCCTTTCTCTCCTTGTGGGTGCCGCCCATTTCATGACGTCATAGAGCCGCCCTCGGCAGCGTGTCTGTGTTTCTCCCACGAAAACAAACAACATCCGAACTTTTGCAAAGATTGATGCGCAGATTGTTCCCATAAAAGGAAAGCGTTTAGCCGATCACTGCTAGCTCCACAGAGAAAGTGGGCGTGTGTGTTAGCCTGGGGGCGGGGCTGGCAGCGCAGACTCTTCCTGGAAGGGGCGGTTCTTACTGGTCTACGTCATCTCGTGAGAACCCAAGGAGGTGTGGGTGTGCATGGGTGTGTGATTGTGGCCTTGCAACAGACTGGTGACCTGTCCAGGATGCCCCCCCCCACGATTGACTGGGATAGGCTCCAGCAACCCAGTGACCCCGATAGGGATACAACGGTTTAGAAGACGAATGATTGAATGAACAAACGGCCCTGAAGAGCTTCTTTTGTCTAAAACAGTAGCAGGAGTTTATGGTAGGACCTTTCTGCCTCAAAAACAAGACAACTGAACAGGAATGAAACCAACACGCCAAGGCGGAGGTGACTGAGCACGCGGCCTGGAGCCAAGGCGGCGTGTGGGCGGAGTCCTCCGATTGGGACTTAGAAAGGAAGTCCTAAAAACCTACGACACAGAAACAAGCAGGAGTGAAGACACAGCAGAGCCAGGAATGCTGGAGTGCTGTGATTTACTCCTGGAATGTGGGTCATTCAGGGCTGTCAAGCCTGCGTAACCATTGGAAACCGTTACCGTGGAGACATTAGTCTTCCTGGTTCAAACAAAGCCGAGCTCAGAGCCAGCAGTAGATAATTAACGCAGAGGCTGGTAGAAGTTCAGTATTTACAACCGGACCAAGTTCAGGTTCAGTGGCAGAACCAGAGAGCGAACATGTCTGCTGATCGGAACCATCAGAACCTGCAGAAACCTGCTCACAGAAATCATCAATGGGCTCCGGTTCTGCTGACAGAGCGGAACAAAGTAAAAACACCACGACAGCTGTGGTTGGAAACGCCAAAACCGTTTCCAACACACTCATGGAGCGGAGAGACCAAAGACCAGTTCAGGGTTCCTCACAAAGATCCCACAACACAACCCCAGTCAGATGGGGGCGTGACACTTTTGTTGGTGTTATCATGACCCCCCCCTCAACACACCTTCAAATGCTGTCCTGACCCCCACCCCCCTCCCTGGTTTCAGGCTTTACTGTGCAGTTGCTGATACTTCAGCCTGAACCTGAAAGACAGAAACTATTTCTGACACACCAAGTAGGCCGGCTTCGTGCACAGCTGTTATCAGTCAGATGAAACCTTCTTGGGGGGCGGGGTGTTACACCGCCATGCTTGGGACAGTTTAATGATCTACTCCCACAAAAACAGCCACGGCGTGCGGGAGGACACAGATCTGACCTTCACCACACTTCCTGAACTCTGACTTCAGGGTTTTGTCCGGGATCGAACACTTCCTCAGGCTCCGCCTCCCGCTCATTACTCAGATCAGGAATGTTCCCCTTTATGGCGTTCTCTCAGGACACGATAAGGTTTCAGAGAAACGACGGTGTGTACTTCTGTAGTACTTTTCTAGTTTCACATGCTGCCCAACACTGGCGCCAACCTGCAATGACCAGCAGCAAGGTGGTGTTCAGCAACGAGGTGATCGCCCTCATAAACATCCCCAGGTCGGGTCAGAACCGGGTCCATTTCCCAGTGGAGACAAAGTCCAGCTGGAGTTCTCCCTCACACCTGGGTGCCGTGGTTAGAGGCCGATTGCTTCCAAAAACAGAACAGATCAAATCTTCCAGGAGAGGAAGAAGCATTAAAGCAAACTGTGGAGGACCGTCAGAACCTCCCACACGGACCTGTGGAGCGTCAGTCTGCTTTTAGGTTCATGCAGCAGCAGAGGAGCTGACCTTACTGCGGTGACAGTGAGAAGCAGTTCAGGACAGTAGCAAACGTTAAACATCTGGATGAACACAGCTGCATTCAGTCTGGGGGGGTTCACTTCCTGTAACTCTGCTGACCCAGGAGTGGCTGGACTCCTGTGGTTTGTGAAGAAGCACACGCGTGCACAGAAAGGACGTTTCTGATGGAAAACTCTAGCTTAGACTCTCCTCCGTGTTAATAAAGTGAAGCCATCATGTGACAGAAAAACAGATGCGGTGACACTAGAGTCGCTATCTTCCATTCATCTTTGCTCATATGTCGATGAGAAATGATAGAAAAGCTTTAATCTGTGTGGGGGGCGTCTCCTTCCTCCTTATCTGCTCCTCACAGCCTCTCCAGAGAAGGAGCCCGCTGTCACAGCCCCCCTCCTGGAAAATGTGTCTTTTGGAGAGGGGGGGTTATCAGGTGTTCAGGAGACTAACCAGAGCGGCGTTGGGAGTTTTGTAGTGCGACAGTTGTGTGCTGAATTAAGGAGATCAAACCGGATCCTTGAATACTTGTTCTACTGGACTCTGACTCGGGTCCAGAACCAGACTTCATCATGGATCGCAGGGGAGGGGCAGCCTCTACGGGAAAAGTTCTGGGGAAATTGGGCAGAAGTGTAACATGAAAACAATTAGAGGCGATAAGAGGCGCTGGCTCACATGGTCACATGGTCACATGGTCACATGGTCACATGGTCACATGGTCACGGCCTGCTGTGCAGCAGCGTCTCTTGGACGTTTTCAGTGGAAAACCCCCCAAAATATTTGTTTTTGTTTTAATTCCATCCGTGACACAATGTTTGACCTGCCAAGCTGGGGGGGTTTGGGCGAGTCACTTTGGTGATTTCCTGAGTCAATATTGTTGCAGCCCCACCTGCAGTGATGGGGGGGTGTAGCAGTCTACGGTCAGCTGGGAGGGAGGGACATCCCAGCAGAGGCTTTTCAAAGACTTCAGACACACCACCGTGGTGTGTGCGTGTGTGTGTGTGTGTGTGTGCGTGTGTGCGCGCGTGTGTGTGTGTGTGCGCGTGTGTGCGTGTGTGTGTGTGCGTGCGTGTAACTTTGTCCGTGCATTCACAGTCATGCGACTATCCCAGTCAGGAACAAAGTATTTGCCCCCTGTGTTTTCATTTGACCGGTCCTGCTGTTCTGACAATGCTTTTCTATTTATTCTACCCAATTCTATTGTGAGAGCCCGAATGCGTTCACACTGAAGTGAACTGAACAGAACCAGAGTTGTGTTGTTTGGCTCTGGATCAGAGCAGACCAAAACTGGGTCAGACCTGGTTCAGACTGGAACCAAACCTGCATTTTAAAGATAATGTGCATAGATTTATAAACAAACGGGTAAATATGGCGTCTCCTTCAGACCAGCCGGATCCTGGCGTCAGACCAGCGTCCCGTACAGAGTTTGGCCATGGTTCCTGAAGAACGACGACACGTTTCCTCTGCAGAGAAAACCCTCTTTGTTTCACTTTAGCCTCACTTTCCTGCCCCACAACCTTCACCCCTCCTGTTCACTCAGAAGCCCCTCCTGTTCACTCAGAAGCCCCTCCCACTGGATGTTTGGAGAGTAAGGCACCGTGAAAAGGCGGAGCATAAGTCACCTGGGCCCAGAGACCGCTGCCCCACATCAGAGACCTCGGTGCACGAACACATGTGACAGCGGCCCACCAGGATCCGGAATGGTTCTGAACCGCACGGCGCTGGGAGGTAACCAGCAATCACCCAGCATCCTCTCTGCTCAGACTGCACATTCAGGCGGTGGTTCAACGCCTTCTTATGCCCCCCGGTTCACCCAGCGACTGGACTGGACCTGCAGTCATTTAGGCCTGAAGCTCTGCCACATTGGGACCAGAACTTTCTGGGGTTCTTTTACCGTTACCATCTGTGGACCTGAATCTCCTGCTTCCGCCCACACCATCCTGAGCTGGAATTCTGCCCCCTCCCTCAGAATGCAAACGCCTCCAACAGGTTCAGTGACAGTGAAGCAGCTGCAGGGTTTCAGATTCAACATGAATGCTGGTTTCAAGAAGAACCAAACAGTAAAGCCCGGTTCAATCAGGACTCTTTTCTGTGAAAGGACTGCATCAGGACCACGTCAGGACCAGAACAGGAACAGATCAGGACCACGTCGGGACCAGAACAGGACCACGTCGGGACCAGGTCAGGATAAGATCAGGACCACATCAGGAACAGATCAGGAACAGATCAGGACCACGTCGGGACCACGTCGGGACCAGGTCGGGACCAGGTCAGGACCAGGTCAGGACCAGGTCAGGACCAGGTCAGGACCAGGTCGGGACCAGGTCGGGACCACGTCGGGACCAGGTCAGGACCAGATCAGGACCAGATCAGGACCAGGTCGGGTCTCTACAGGGTCCACAGACATCTCCATGTTTTTGGGGTTGTCTTTTCAGAAAACCTCTCCAAAGGACTGGAGGCATTGCCGTGACCACAGAACTTATCTGTGTTCTGAGACAATGCTGCACTCAAACCCCGTCTATGCACATGAGCTGCAAGCCGATCCTGAAAAGGCTACTCCTCGTTGCTACGGTAACCACCTGAGCCGGGTGTCTGGTTGCTGTGGCGCCATAAGCCACGCCTACCTCTCGGGTATCAGGAACAGAGAGGAGGAGAGGATTTCTGCTCCAACGTCTACTCAGACGGCTTTTACTGAAAAAACAGTCAGGTGACATGAAACATGGAGGTTAAAGATGGAGATGTGTCTGCAGCCCGGCTTTCATCAAACCACACCAAACATGTTTAGGTTACGCCATATTATTAGCAGAAACTGTGGTTCAGTGGGCTGAACTATCAACAGGGTTCAAACTCTTACCTATGGGTAGGACACCCTATGATGAACCGTAACAGATGTGGGTTCCTCCAGGAATTTAAAGTTCCTGATCTGAACAAAGTGGATCATTTCCTGAATGTCTCAGTCAAACAACTGGCTTTTGAGTTTGGAGAGAATGTCTGTGAACTTTGACATAAGTGGGGATGTAAACACACTTTAATACCCAAACCAATTGGTTTATCAATAAAAACCGCTCATACTAAATTCCCCCTTCACCCAAAACCTGAACTCCTACCAACACGAAAGAGCTCATGCTGTAGTGTGTGTGCACGTGCGTGTGCATGTGCTCCAAAGCCATTCTATGAACTAGCTGCACAGATCAGATCAACAACCAGAAGTGGGCGGGGCAGTGGAGGGAAGTCCCGGACAGAGGACACCCACCAGAACTGTTGTGGTTCTGTTCCAGTTCTGCTGAAGGAGGGTGGGGCTGAGCGGAGGAACGGGTGCAGTCCCCCCCCCATTCAGAAAAAGGGAGTGGAGGTAGGATAAACAAGAAGACCCCCTACAATGAGACAGAAAACGTTTATGCCGACGCCCCCTTTCACCTGACTGTAAACTTTGTGGTTCAAATGTTTTTTAATGAAAGAGCTCCTCTGCCACCGAGGAGCCGATCAGAGCCGTGTGGAGAGCAGTCTGTGGAGGGATTTCAAACTTTTCATCAACTAGTCTGGATGTTCTGCTCAGTTTGTGGCGGTACCTCCCACCTCACTCACGCCAAACAGAAACACGTCAACACCCAAACAGCTCCAGATACTTTATGAGCTCAGTTGGGAAATGGCATTTCTGCCGGTTACTGAGTCTGAGGACTTAAGACGGTCATTAAATAGAATTAATCCAGAGGAGCCCCACCCTAAAGAGTCGCTGACCCTCACAAATATGCATGTGCTCCTCTTGGTTTCTGTAACTCGCACAGACAGTCGCACACATGTGTGACAGCCCGGACCTCACACCAAACTGGAATATTTTGGTGTTAAGGAAATCTGTTCTGGGCGTCTTTTGAGATTAATCCTCCCCAAGTATTTGTTGCATAAGCTGCCAAAAGTCGGCCACAGAGGTTTGATGTTTGGAAATGTCGCGGGTTATTTCCTGTTAGGAATCAGGGAATAGAGCTTCTCTAGGTTGTGTTTCTTGTAGTTCTGCTTCATTCTGACCACAAGTGAAGGAAAAACAATCTCCCCAGCTCCTTATTACTTCCAATAATTGCACAAACCTCTCCTTCCTTCCTCAGGGACCCTGATTCAAGACAATGATCTGCCACAAAGCACCATGGGAGCTGGTTGTGGGTTGAACCAAGCAGTCCCTTTAATTGGTGGCTGTCTGATTGCCGTCTGATCCTTTAAGGTCAATGGAGGGGTCGTACGTAAGTGGAGTTTGACTGACAGGTAAGAGATCATATGAGGCAGCTGAGAGGACGGCGCAGACCAATGAGGGCTGCGAAAAGGGCAAAAAAAGGAGGGCAGAGTGGGAGGAGGTGAGCCAGGCCTCTGGGGGGGATTAACGTGGTCTGACAGGCTGGCTGGGACAAACACACCTCAGAGGGCGGGCTGCTCTGCTGAGCACACACAATGCCTGCTTGTTTTAGAACCAGAGGACGAGATAAAGAGGGGCCACATCACTCTGAAGGAATGATGATTTACCAGAGGGAGGACACACAGAGGAGGATTATCAACCAAAGGTGCTTCCCACCAGATTCCAAGGAGACCAACTCCTGCTGCGCCGTCACTGACTTCTCCAAACTTCTCTTTGAGGGGGGCCCAGACATTCCTCCATATCCAGAGAGAATTTCTCAGATTACATGGCCTTCAGTCTGGACTTCTCTGGAAATCTGCATTCCCCAAATTCCAGGGCTGGCAGGAATCCTGGAAGACACTTAAACCGATGTCCTCCTGACCGGTCCACAGCCGGACTGCTGATGAGAGCCATTCTGGACTGCTTACAGATGCTTCTTCAGCCCGCATGTCAACATATTGATCCCCCTGTGAAGGCTCGTTACCCAAAATTAACTGCCTCAAAGGAGACGGAACGATGGCCAGAGCGTGATTTACAGCCTACATAACCTAAATGACAGTAACAACCCACTTTTCCATCACACACGTGTAAACAAAGAGAGAGTAAACGGGATGACTTCACCCTAAAATGATGCTAACCCCAGAGCTACAGCAGAGCTACTTCACCAGTTCTTCATGATTTATCATAGAATCACGGTGAGGTATCGCTCAATGGAGGAATCGAACCTGTGACATGGAGCCAGAGGTGAACCTTCCCACTGGCAGGAAATAAACAGAAGACAAAGACACGGCTGTGCAGCATGACCCCATCGCTCTGTCCAACATGCAACAGCGAGCAGGACAAAGCCATCTGGACTTCCAGCCGACAGACTGAGCATGTGCGCGGCTGAAAACGCTCACCCAAAGCGACGGCGCATATACAGATGTACAACACATTAAAGAGCCCCTCCTCTGCCATCAGTTCAGAATCCAGCGTTTCTGACAGCTGCAGGAAATGTGTTTGAGGCTTCACTTCTAAGCTCTTTTAGTCACAGCTTTGCCGTTTCCATAGTGACGAAGCCAGCGCACAGCCACATGAGATGAAGAGGCAGAGTCCCACAGAGAAAGGTGCCAACGAGCAGCTTCAGCCTCACGGGGCCGTCACTGACACCCCCACATCAGCCAACGCTTCCTTCAAAGTGAAGCAGAAGGAGCCGTCTGGATTGTGGGTTTAGCCGTTCAGGTGGAGCTCACACCACCTGCTGAGAGACATCTGCATCCGAGCAGAGCAGAGCAGGGTTAAAGTTATTTCAAATGTTTCCTCTTTACCTGCAAGTAAGTCAACTGAGAGGAAAAAGGATCCAAACGTTGATTTGGGTCATGTACTCGGCTCAAAAAGTGAAACTCGGACAAAGAAATGATTCATTTAACAAACTCCAATATTTTGTATTTCAAAAACTTTCCGTTTAACAATATGTTGGATTCAGTGGTTGCAGCTCATGACGGACTGTAGCAATGCATTATGGGATGCCGAGGATGAGGCTGGAGCTGCATTGGGCTGTTCTGATAGCAGGCTGCAGCTTTCTGCATGGTTGCGTTCTGGTCGCATGTTTCTTCCTAAATGGATCTCTGACCAGACGTCCTGGAAGCCCAGAGAAGGTGAAAGGTCAGCAGCCCCGGTCAAACGCTGCCGCGCTTGACCAGCAACATTTTCAGGAGAGCTCCCGAGTGTGGAGAAGGGGCTTTCCTTTAGTGGCACATGTAAACGTTAGCATCCCCCTGCTAATGCTAAATAAATAACGGTGGTGGGTGAAGAGCAGGCGCTAAAATGCAGGCCTGCTCCATCTTCCCTGAAGAGCTCGCCGCTCGTTCGGGTCAACCAATCGTCTGCTAAGAACCGCTGCGTGAAAGGAGAGTGAGATCATGAAGCAGAGTGGAAATCCAGCAGTCATTCCACAGAGCAGACAGGAAACACACTATCTCTGGAAAGCACACACTTCCCGTTTGGTTTCCTGCTTCCTGTGCAGAGAGGAAGGCATGGGGGGTTCTGAGTTTGACCCCGTATAGAAAGAAGGTGGAGACCCATTTCCTACCTTCAACTTCATGTTTAGAAAGAATGAAACAATAAAAACTGACGTTTTTCTTCACAGAGTCAAGAAAACCTCCGTTTAGTTTCCATAAACTACAAAGATGGACGACCACATGACAACCACAAACGCCTCTGGGTAAGAAAGCACTGCACATCCCATAATACACTAGGAATAAACAACTGGTGTTTAAACATCTTTAAGGTGATACCTCCTTAAACCTGCTCCTCCTTCAGCCTGCTCCTCCTTCAGCCTGCTCCTCCCTAAACCTGCTCCTCCTTCAGCCTGCTCCTCCTTCAGCCTGCTCCTCCTTCAGCCTGGTCCTCCTTCAGCCTGCTCCTCCTTAAACCTGCTCCTCCTTCAGCCTGCTCCTCCTTCAGCCTGCTCCTCCTTCAGCCTGCTCCTCCTTAAACCTGCTCCTCCTTCAGCCTGCTCCTCCTTCAGCCTGCTCCTCCTTCAGGCTGCTCCTCCTTCAGCCTGCTCCTCCTTAAGCCTGCTCCTCCTTAAGCCTGCTCCTCCTTAAACCTGCTCCTCCTTCAGCCTGCTCCTCCTTCAGCCTGCTCCTCCTTCAGCCTGCTCCTCCTTCAGCCTGCTCCTCCTTCAGCCTGCTCCTCCTTCAGGCTGCTCCTCCTTCAGCCTGCTCCTCCTTAAACCTGCTCCTCCTTCAGCCTGCTCCTCCTTCAGCCTGCTCCTCCTTCAGCCTGCTCCTCCTTCAGCCTGCTCCTCCTTCAGCCAGGCTGTGTTCAGATGAACATCCAGGCTGAAGGTGGGGAGAAGTTTCCAGACTGCCTGCGTTGTTGCATCAAAGGTTTACAGAGCGTTACCTGCTGATTACAGGAGCGTCCCGCCATCGTTCGTGCTCAACACGCCGTCTGGGTGCAGCAACGCAGCTTTCTGCAGACTTTAGCTTCATTTACCTTCTGAAACATCGTCTGAAGACGATGGCTTCTGTTGGGAGCTGCTGATGTAGGCGTGTTCTCCAACATTTCAAAAAACATTTTCCTCTCCAAATTCCTAAAATATGGCTGAATATTTACCGTTCTGTCCAGAATCACTTTCCAACTCTACTGACAGGAAGGAGTTCAGGAGACACCAGGATCAGGAAATCCTCGTCTTTTTCATAGAACAGGACAAAGACTTTAGCCACTGATAAGTGAAAGCAGGTCTTCTTGGTGATTTGGTTTGGTTTGGTGCTATTCAGCTTTGCCTTTTAGGAACGCAATAGTTAAAGGTTGTGTTTACCAACACGACAAAAGAAAACTTCAGCACACAACTGGGTCATATTCTCCATGTTGGTCCGTGATGAAGATGATGATGATGATGATGATGACCGCTTTAACGAGGCAGGCTGGTGAATCGTGTCAGAAGTAAAGATCTACAGCTCAGCTGTTCCCAAAGAATGACAGAAAGTCTAACGGAGACGGCGCTCCTGGTCAGTCCCGCCCGTCTGCCATGTTTACGTGGTCAGTCCAGGCCGCCATGACTGAAGGCTGATTCATCACCACCCAGACTAACAATTACTTCCAGAAATAACCTGTTTTCTTTAAGGCAGGAAAGTTTTGAAAGTTTCAAACAAAAAAAGTACATCTCTGGTTTCTAGAAGTCCTGCTGTCGTTTTATACGCAATGATGACATCATGAGCAGCTATTCCCATCATCAGACCAGAACAGGTCAGCTGTTGTGATCGCTCAGCTCAGCTGTAAAGTTCTTCTATAGCTGGATCTGGATGGTGTTAGTCACCCTCTGTACATGAGCAGTGAATGGACTCATCCAGCAGCCAGAGCGCTTCATTGTTTTCCTGCGTTGGAGAAAAGCCGCCATCGCCTTCTGTGTCATCCCTGCTGTGGGTCATGAGCCGGCCTCCAGCTGACCCGCGTGACCATCCAGGAGAGCAAAGAGGGACATCAAGACGTCCCCTCAGCCATGTCTGATCGACGCGCTGGACCCAAAGTACCACTGCAATATAAATACACCAATGCAGCAGAAGATCATCCAACTGAGCGTGCTTTACTTCATACGTGTAATCTCTAGTGAACAGATGTGCACACGTCTCTTCTTCACAAGCCTGGAGCGACTTCTGGCAGAACGCTTCAGCTGATAACGCCACGCATGTTGGATCTCCCACACGTGAAAAGATGCTATTTCCAAACAGACGTAAGCCAGAGGCTGCATTCCACTCTGCATTTAAGGCGGAGTCTCATGGAGAGATCGCCATAGTCTGCCTCGACGTCAACACAAACTCACGGAGCTCACTGAAGCACACCCGTTTCTTTTATTCCAAACACATGTTCATTTTTAAAGAGTCTCCTGATCACCTACCAGGACACAATGACATCATCCATCCACCCGCTTTCTGCGGACCGGTTAACGCCCTTCCTGTTTGAAACACGTGTCCACCCCGTCATGTTTAGGAAAAGCAACATGTCTGTAAAGAAAGCCACTCTACCAGAAGGCTTAAATAATAAGACCAGTGTGTGGGTTGAGTTTGTGGTGGAACAGTGTCCTCATGCAGATTCAGTTTTATTTGTTCAGCCCAAATTCACA
This sequence comes from Oryzias curvinotus, assembly GCA_023969325.1. NCBI lineage: Eukaryota > Metazoa > Chordata > Actinopteri > Beloniformes > Adrianichthyidae > Oryzias > Oryzias curvinotus. Next base: position 20,038,327 of record CM043729.1, read on the forward strand.
ACAACAGTCGTCCCGATGGGCTTTGTAACAGTAACTGAAAAGGTTACACCTAAAATCACAAGGATCATGAATGCACAGAATTCAATAGGAAAATGCTAAATGAACTAACAAACTGACTAAGCCAAACTGGACATTCCTGCCTTAGACCCCCCCTTACCGCGTCCCCGTATCCTGATCGCACAGCTAGGACGAGCCGTTCTCCATCCCAGAACAAAACAGGAAGTAATAACCGGCCATGAGTGGAACAGAGAAGGTCTGATGGCCGCGGCTCTAGCACGGTTCTTTTGTCCCCAAACCCGGCAGGAGCAGCTGATGACACGCTTAGGTCATCCGTGTGTCGTCTGAAGGTGATCAGTCTGATTCTACAAACTATTCCTAAACAAGAAAACACCACAATGAACAAAGATCTGGACTTGAAAGGTGGAATAAACCAAAGACTAACCGCTTGAGTCCACTCTAAATGTTCATGCTAACATCCACTCTCAGGTTAACTCTTCTATGAACAGTTCAGGCCTCCACACGGCTCCTGTGGTTCTTCTCAGACGAGAACTCCGGTCCCATCAGCTTCAGATGAATTCCTCATGGGGGAGAACCCCGGTTGGTCAGTGGAGCATCAGAGGTAATGATTAGTCACTACAGGCAAACAGGGAGGCCTCACTCATTTTCATGTTCTTTGGTCCAGATCAACCATGACTAATCTGATCATGTGATCGGTCAGTCTGTGGCAGCTGCCGTCAGCCTCACACGTGTATTTATTTCTTCAGGTGGTTTCTGTGAAAGGTGACGTGCACGTCTACAAACCCCCTGCAGCCGGGGGGCTCTGTCGGCTGACATATGGGCAGCAGGGCGTGGCATAGCGGGGGCGCTCACACTCTGCTGGACGAGACGGCGAGCTGGCCTCAGCAGAAACCAGGAGAGAAGCAGCGTCTGGAGAAGTTGTGCCGGGACTAATCCGTCTCCACAGAGGGACACGGCTCCACCAACACTACATTAATCGGCTCAGGGGGGAGCGGGGACCCTGTGACCCTCCACCACCCCATCAAAGGCAACGTGGGAGGGGCTGCCCCCCAGAAAACTCCATACATTCAGACTTGAATCAAATCTTCCGGTTATGGGATGCATTGGTGGGGTTTCATTAAAAGCACTGCTGTGGATCAAAGTCTGACAAACTACAAACATGTCTGACCTGCGGGTCCATGTAAACAGCCCGAATCCGGTTCTCCAGTCGCTCCTCACGGAGTTCCAGCCATTTCTTGCTGCTCCGCCGAGCATGGCTGAGAGGACAAAGGACGTGACAGCGTCCCGACAGGGGGTTCGAACCTGCGAGCTTCCACAGAAAGCCCAGGTGTAAACACACACCCCCACCCCATCTGCTAATACTTTAAGCTTTTGTGTATTTGTAGTCCAGCTGCCAGCCTACGTCGTGTGTGCCAACACCGGCGTACCCGACCCTTTCGGGTTCTGCCGTTTGCATCCGCCGTGACGAGCTCCGCTTGAGCACGGAACCGACCGACCAGTCTGTCTGATTACCACGGCACGACCACCAAGCATGCTAACAAGCTAACTACCGATGGTCGGACGTTTTGAAATACGTCACGTTGATGAAAACCTCTCTTTCGGGCGTTAAGTCAATCTGGATTTTGACATGTTGATAGTGTTTGATATGGGGAGGGGTGGGGGTTACTCTTAGCTTGTTTGCTGCTGTGGAAGCTAGCAGCTAGCTAACATCCCTGCTTTCATCAAATTGCTCCGTTTCGGAACAATTCGGTTTTTTACCGGTGAAATATCGCGATAAAAGAAAGATTTTCTTCATATCGAGGCTCTTTCGCTTCAGCCTTTGTATTAACATCCCGACAGGAATCGCGCACTATTCATGGAAGTTCGGAATTTACTCGCTTCCTAACGTCCGGAAGGAATGACCACGCCGCCCCAACCCGCGCGCCGTCCACGGTCCGAGCCCGGGAAGGGGCCGGCGGACAGGCCTCCCCGCTCCGCCGCGCAGGCTCCTACCTCTGTGGGCTGGCTGATCTCGAACAGGTCGAGCCGGTTGGCGTTCCAGTGGTTAATGATGTCGGCCAGCTTCCTCCTCTCCTCCTCCCTGGTCCCCGACATGGTGGAAATCCGTTCTCCTCGTTCCAAACGGAAGATTGAAACAGGCGCGCGGCGCGTGTCCTCGGGGAGCGCCGCCAAAACCTCGCGTCCGGGTGTCGCACTTTTCTTTCCGGGACTTTTCGCGGTCAGTCTCGCGGACCATCGACCAACCTGCTCGGTCTCCGCTTCGCCTTCGCAATGCACCTCTGCGCGCTCCCGCGGCTTCTGAGCGGGCGCGCGGGCTGTTAACTGTTTGAAGCCCGCGCGGTGCGATGCATGACGCTGCTGAACGTGACCGCGCGCGGGGAGGGGGGCAGACAGGATTGCGTCATTCCATTTTTATAGAAACGCCCCTCCCCAATTTCTGACATTGATGACATTTCAAACGAACCTGTTAATTAAAATATATTTTAAAAAATCCCAACTAGTCACTAAAGGTATTATTTAATGTTTTTATCATTATTATTATTATTATTATTATTATTATTATTATTATTATTATTATTATTATTATTATTATTATTATTATTATTATTATTATTATTATCATTATTATTATTATTATTTAATTAATTATTAATATTATTATTAATAATAATAATAAAAGGTTTAACCTGATCAAACTCCAGACTTCATCATCGTTTACATTCGTTAAACTTTTACTCAAAGATCAAGAAAACAAAAATCTCCGTTTTTCTTCTTTGCCTGTATGAGGCTTTCTTTTGGGGCTGTGGAGAAGCGTCCGCCTCCATCTGACCTCTCCTCTGCATCCTCCACCTCCATGTCCTCCTTCATCAACCTCCTCTTCGGTCTCTCACTAAGCCTCGTTTCTCATATATTTATTTTTTTAACTCCTGGTCTTTTTTTTCACTGACCACTGATCTTTAGTTGAAGGAAAACGTGGTAAAAAGGTTGAATATTTTTATGTTTATCTTCAGATTCTTACATTGTCCTCCCCTCTGGCTGCAGACTTACAAACTAGTGTTGGAGTTAAAGACAATAATCTCAGCGTTTCTGATCCTTTCCAACGTTCTCAGACCTCCGCTCAGCTCATTTCCATTCATTCTCTGGGAGGCGGCATCACCACGGTGGTTCTTTTGTCCCGTCCTTCCTCCCCCGGTTGAGCTTTGCTTATCGCTGAGTGTCACGCGTCCCAGACAGACCCCCCCCATCCCTCCATCCACCTCTTTGTGTCACAGCATGTTTGTTTGGAAGGGAAACGTGTAGAAGCTCAGATTGTTCTCACATGTTGGACAGTAGGCCAACTGAGGTTCCCCAGGCTGAGCTGTTTGGTTTTGGAGTGGAATCAAAGTAGAACCTAGAAAGGGAAGAATTTTAAACATGAAGCAATAACATATTTTGAAATTCCTTTATACTTGAGGAATTGTAGGCCCCGCCCACTTGTGTCTGGCGTGGACGTGCCATAGTCTGCAGGTCTTCCTTCATTAGGGCCCCTACCCCATCCTGCCCCCACAAACGTCACTTCCTCTGTCCACGAGTTTGCTGTCGTCTGGAAGGTCACGCAGACACACGTGGAGGTCACAAACCTCTGGTGACCACATCCTCAAACGGTGAGTCTGCAGAGCGGTTAGTCATGTGACCCTCCCAGAATGCAGCAGCAGCCTCCCACAAACTCCCTGTAAGGCTGAGCATGGGGGGGTTGACAGGAGAATGATGGGAAAGACACGTCATCCTGTGATGTCACACGTGTTTGTGTGAAGCAACCTGACATCATCTCTGCTTTTCTCTATTTGCTGATGACAAACTGAGACTTTACAGGATTTTCAATGCATGAAGCTTCTTTTTTTGATGAAGTGTTAAACGTTTCCAAGTGCTGTACTGTTCTGTGAAGTTAACGTCAGGAAAATCATCTCTTCCCCGGGGTGCCCCCCTCCTGGGCGGGGACGGCTGTCCCCTGTCTTGCTCCTTCCTGGACCAACCGTGGGTCGGGTGGGTGGCTGCCTGGAGCGCGGAGCGGGTCTCCCTTGGGGGGTCCTGGCTCGTACCTGGGGTTGGGGCGGGGGGGATGCCCAGATCTCCTGCATGGGTGGTGATGAGGTGCTCGTCTGGGGCTGTGGGCACCCCCGCTCTGGGGGCCTCGTGGTGGTCCTGCTGGCCCTGGCCTGGGTGGCGGATGTAAATGGTAATGGGTATACTTATGGATGTGGTCGCCCGGGGGGCGGTTGTTCTCTGCCTGCTGCCGTGTGGCATTGGGGGGGTTCTGGCTGCCGCTGCTGCTGTGGTGGGGGTCTGGGTGTGGGGATGGCTGGTCGCCCTCCCTCCTTCTTTTCACATTCCACCATTCATTTAGAAGAACATGAACACTCACCTGAGCACAGGTGTTAGCTCACCTTTACACTAATAGTTTGTGTGAATGAATAAAATATTCCACACCAGTTGGTTTGAAGGCATAAGTATGCGTGTGTGAACAATATCTGTATTGTGTTCATGTTAACATGTGGACATTTCTGCAGTTAACAGGTGTGTTTATAACATCTGAGTGTGTGTGTGGACAGGCCCCGCCCTTTGAGATTTGTATTACATCTGAACCTCACTGTAATGATAAACATCCAGTAAAGTTGTTGCTTCATGGTCTTACCCCCCCCCCCCCTCCTATTATCACCCTCCTCTCCCCCCTCCTCTCTAACATCCCTCTCTCTTCTTCCCTTCTTTCCTTTTCCGTCCGGTCCAGCACCAAAGATTTTCAAACATGATGGAATTTAATAAAGTTTGTCCTGGATTCCAAAAGGGGTTTATTCAGACATTCCTCTGGTTTGTCTGTAGATTAATAACCCCTGTTGTTAAAGTAAAATATGTCCAACACAAGAGGCCTTCAGCTCTCATCTGTTTGCCCAGATGTTGGACGGGACAAGTTAAAAAAAAATATATATATATATATATTTGTGGTCAAAGTGGGAGAACACAGAACAGCTACTTCGGAGTTTCTATTTGACAGAAGCGAAAAACCACAACAGGAAACCAACCCTATCAGAAAAACCACCACTTCCTGTTTCAGAGATTTTCTACCCACTTCTGCCACACACACACACACACACATCTACACAGCAGCGCCTCAGACAGAAGCCGTCTTCATTGTTTAAGAGGCAGACCGACACCACCGGCGGAGCAGGCTTCACGGACAGAACCGGGTTCTGATGTGGTCCAGCGGGCTTTGTTCTGGTTCTGTTGGGAGTTTGCTCAGTCAGAGAGGAAAATCCTCCCGACCACTTGTCACAGATGGAGGCAAAAACACAGCGATCTGCAGCTTTTCTCAATAAGCGGCCTTCACGTTTAGAGGACGGTGTCCTTTGCTGTAGCTGGAGCTGCAGCGTCTTCAGGATGAATGAAAAAAGGAGGAGCAGATCAGACAGAAGAGAGAATTACTGATCTGAAAAACTTCAGCCTTGTACTGCTGACCATCACCCTGACAAGGAGCCACGGCGCCACCAAACCCCTGACAGCACCTCAGATATGTGGCACTCATCTGGCTGTTTACTTCTTTTTTTTGGTACATTTTTACTGGTTTTTGTAGCTACCCTTTCTTTCTGAGTGTAAAAACAATAATCTTTTGGTAATGCCTTTGCTTTCTGTGAACTCTCTTGGCAGAAAGGTAAGATTAAAGGAAAATAAACTGTACAGTGTTTTGACAAAAGGGTTTTGTTACTTTTTTTCAGATTTCACTTCTTTTTTTCAGGTTTTTATGGGAAAAAAGCAAAACCTGTTACTTTTCGGCCTTCTCACCAGATTTTCCTTCTCTGTAATAAATAGTCTTTTGGGACATGTGAAGACAGATTTTATGTTTGTATTTTTTGATATTTAACAGATTTCTGTGTAATACCACCTTCACTTTGACATTTCAGCTGTAAATGTCTGAAAAGATATTCAGAAGGGTTAAACAGCCAAAAGTACAACTGTAACTAAGCAAAGACTTCCTTTAAATCCCAAAGAAAAGAGGAAGAGCAGATGAAGAAGACTCTACAACACAAAGTACATGTGAAGGAAACGTGTGGATGAAGAGTTCCTTCTCTGTCGTGACTGGGGAAAATGAACCTCCTCCTCCCATTTCACAGAACAAAGCAGAGAGTATCTGATAGCAGCGGCATAATCTTAATCCGGCTGCTCAGGTTGGACGGAAAGTCTCTGATAAAAGGAATATTTCTAAAACACGCCTGGATTTGGATCTTCTGAGCTGGAGAAGAAAAGAAGATTTTGCTGTCAGGAGAACCCAGGAGGATCTAGGATCAAGTCTGCACCAGCATCTTCTCACAGAGACACACCTGGTGGATCAGGCCTTCCTTCAGAAATACAAGGATTAAGAAAAAGGATTTTCCTGAACTAAGCTTAGCAGAGATGGAAAATGACAGTTAGTCTTTATCTAACTTCTAGCTGCAGAAAAACCATGAAAACATCTGAGTTTTTAGTTTCTAGACAGAAAGAACAATAAAATATTGAAGAATGAAACTGAGAACCTGAAGCTCAAAGACGTTTAGTTTGATTTTCCTTCAGAGGAAGTGTTGCTGCTCCTTCTCCTTCCAGGAGACGTGGATCCCTGCAGGGACACGGGATCGGAGAGGCCGCTCAGAAATGCGCTCTCCTCTGCGGGCCGCCATCAGGCGGGTGTTCTCCATCAGAACACCTTTTTTTCCTGTTCTGCTCTCACCATCTGCAGCTCATATTCCAAGAAAAACATGAAATATTCCCACACAGGAAACATCTGCTGCACAGAGAAATGCGGCCACGCAGGATCCGTGCCGTCTCCAGAGGACGGCACGGATCCTAGGGTGTGAACATCGGAATCTCCATTTGTGGAAAAACATCCACACCCCCATCTGGAAGTCTGCACGATGAGCCTCTGCAGTAACCCCAAACTGTCCTGTGAAGGCCCAGCAGCTGCACAGGAGGCCATGGGGGGCATCCTCTGTGGCAGATCCTGGTCAGATCCTGGTCCAATCCTGGTCAGATCCTGGTCTGATCCTGGTCTGATCCTGGTCAGATCCTGGTCTGATCCTGGTCTGATCCTGGTCCAATCCTGGTCAGATCCTGGTCTGATCCAGAACTGCTGTCCTCTGATGGTCTTCCTGGTTCTGCAGTGGTGAAAGCTCACCTGAACAGCACTGCAAAAACCGAAATCCATCCAAACTCTGGCCCCATCAGCAGATTTTCTTAAAATTAAAAACCCAGAATTCTTCTTTTATGATAATTAATCTAACGACTAAAATCTGTTTTCTCAAACAAGGATTCTTTTGCTCTTGGAAAACTTTCTTGATAAGATGATTTTTCTTTGAAGACACACTTGAAACAAGAATCTTTTTGAAGATTCAGCTTTTGCAGACAGAACCTTGTTTTCTTGCAGATGAACTCTGGTCCGGTTTACTTCAGTGTGAATGCAGATGGACTTTCCAAAGGGAGGAGGTGCTGTGAGCTCTGCGTGTTTGGAGGAGAAATAAACCGTCCAGGGTGAAAACCCCCTTGCTGGGAAAGGCGCCAGCAACCATGTGAAAAGTGAGTCTAGATGGATGGATGGATGGATGAATGGATGGATGGATGGATGGATGGATGGATGAATGGATGGATGGATGGATGGATGGATGGATGGATGAATGGATGGATGGATGGATGGATGGATGGATGGATGAATGGATGGATGGATGGATGGATGGATGGATGGATGAATGGTTGGATGGATGGATGGATGGATGAATGGTTGGATGGATGAATGGTTGGATGGATGAATGGTGGTGGATGCGGGATGGATGATGGATGGATGGATGAATGTTTGGATGGATGGATGGATGGATGAATGGTTGGATGGATGAATGGTTGGATGGATGAATGGTTGGATGGATGGATGGATGAATGGATGGATGGATGGATGAATGGTTGGATGGATGAATGGTTGGATGGATGAATGGATGGATGGATGAATGGATGGATGGATAGATGGATGGATGGATGGATGGATGGATGGATGGATGAATGGATGAATGGATGAATGGTTGGATGCAGCTCTGCAGCCTCCCATGTGCTGCATGTCGTGTGAGGACGCAGTGCTCTTATCATCTCTGTCCTGCTGACTGCACATCTCTGCATCATGAGGAAGCTGCTGCAGCCGTGACATGCTGACATGACCCCCGCCCCCCGCCCCCGGTTGTGTCACAATGGCGTTCTATGTGCACAGAGTCGCATTCAAAGCAGCTTCTGTTTTTAGATCTGTGCATTTGAATGAGTTTTCTCCTGCAGAGGCTGTTCACGCTGTAATCTGACAGAAGCTGGAAGAGCCCACCGTGGCAGCCAGAAGAACCGGACCAGATGGACCGGGACCGTCATGCATCAGAAGTTTCTGCACCACGAGATGATTCATGAGCAGAAAAACAGACCTGGGGAGTGAACATTTCAATGAGGGGGGGGTCCCAGATCAGAGCCCTGGGGCACCCTGTGAGGATGAAGAGGAGCCGTTTGTCCTCCTCATGACGGCTGGAGGAGCTGAGGGAGTTTCCTCCAGAGGACGGGCGCCGTTGGTGGCCAGAAGGTAACAGACTCTTTGATGCTGATAAAACCAGGAGCTCACTGGAAGGTCAAAGGGTCACATTTTTATGGTCTTACAGTAAAGTTTCACAGATTTCAAACAGAGACCAAACTCCTCCTCTTCCTGCAGGGATGCAACGATGGGATCGAGGAGACACGGAGAGGAGGAGGCGGCGTGAAGCCTCTGATGATGTTTGGGAGAGGCGCAGAAGACGTCCTCCTCTGGAAACAGCTGCATGTGGTCAAACCGGACCTGCAGGGTTTGCTGCAAACAACCAAAAAACCATGAAAAAGCTGCTTTCTTCTGTTTGAAACAGATCAGATTTAGGAATAAAAACCCAAATCAAGAGAATTATCAAAATCCAAAACTGAAGTTCTAATAATCGGTTCTGAAGACAAGAGAGAGATGATTTTACCACATCTTCATCATTTTAAACCTTCTCAATGTGTGAGAAACCTGGACTTTTTGACTCTGAGCTAAATTTTATCCCACACATTAAAAAAGACAGGATTTTACCATCTTAAGAACATTGCCAGAGTTCCTGTTCCTCTCTCTTGCAGCACAGAGGTGCTGATGCTTTTATTTTCAGTCGTTTAGATCATTGTAATGCCCTGCTCTCTAGTTTACCCAAAGTCTATTTCAGTCAGACAAAACTCTTGCAGTAGAACACATTTATTTTCACATACTTTTTTTCCAACAATATGTTTATTGTTTTTTTTTTTGCTTTACATTACAACACACACACACAAACTAGCAAAATTGTAAAGACAAAAATAAAAAAAATATAAAGACAAAAATAAACATTTTCCTCTCAGACACCGTAGGCTGTTTGTCTTATAACATACTCAATATGAGTTTGAATACTTAAACACAAAACCTTGATATGTTTCCTGCAGAGACTTTTTTTTTTTTTTCCAGAAATAAAATAAAATAAAAAAAAAAAAACCCAAAAGAGTAAAACAGTAATAAACAGTAATAAAACAGTAATACAGCTTATAGTTCACAGTACAGGGTACATGCTGAAGTTTCAATCACTCTCTGACAGATCAGTGCCCTCAACGAATGTAATAAATGGTCTCCAAACCGCTTCAAACAGGTTCTTCTTTCCTTTTAAGAAAATTGTTATGCGTTCCATCGGCAGTACAGTTAACATCAGGTTACTCCATTGCTTTAGTGTTGGTCCTGTGCAGTTTTTCCAGTTAATTGCTATTGATCTTTTAGCCTGCAGTAAACACATGTCTATAAGTGATTTTTCTGATCTGGTATATTTATTGTCTTTGGGATAGATTCCCAAAATATAAAAGGCTGGTTCCAATGATATTTCTTTTGAGATAATTTGTTTAATGGTTTCTCTGATTACAGACCAAAACTGCTTTATTATTCTACAGTCCCACATACAGTGAAAAAGTGTACCTTTGTCCTCATTGCATTTTGAACAGGAGTCTGGAATGTTGGCATTGAATTTATTTAATTTAACAGGCGTAATATAAACTCGCATCAGCCACTTGTACTGTAATAGCCTCAATCTTGAGTTAATTGTTTGCTTTTGTGCCTTTGTGCTGGCTATTTGCCATTCTTCTGCTGATATATCTGTTCCTAGGTCTTTTCTCCATGCTTCAAGTTTCATTTTTGCATTTTCTTTTGAGTTTGTAAGTATCAAATGATTAAATTCTGAAATAGCTCCTCTCTTATTATCCTTGGTAACCAATTCTTCTAGTTGAGATGTTTGTGGTTTTAGTAGGGTTCTTTGTTCTGTTCTAATAAAGTTTCTTAATTGTAGGTATTTGTAAAAGTGTTTTCTATTAATATAATATTTGTATTGTAGCATTTCAAATGACATCATGTCTGAGGAGCCATCTGGATACAGATCTTGTATTTTTTCCAAACCCTTCGTTGCCCATTGTTTGAACACCACATCTGCTTTACCTGCTTTAAATTGCTGGTTTGCCCAAATAGGACTAAGCTGTGATAGCGTATTTTGTTCTTTTATGGCTTTTTTTACTCTATACCAAACATTGATCATTGATTATTGACCTAAGCTGTGCAGCCCAGTAATATCACATTATATTGGGGCATTGTAGTCCTCCTTCACTGTAAGGCAGATGGAGGAGTGATAACCGTATCCTAGGTTTTTTATTTTCCCATATAAAACACAGAATCATTTGTTTTATAATTTTGAACCAACTGTCTGGAGGTGGCAGAGGGATATTTTGGAAAACATACAGTAGTTTTGGTAAAATGTTCATTTTGTAGACATTAATTCGACCGATTAGTGACGTAGGAAGTTGCATCCATCTATTAATACTGTCGTTTATTTCTTTTGTTATGGAATCATAATTATTTTGAACTATTTGTGCTATATTTGGAAAAAAGTTTATACCTAAATATGTAAACGATTGGACTGAGTTGAAATGCGTTATTACTGTTGGTGGCCTTTCTCTTTGATTCTCGTTCAGCAGTAAAATGGACGATTTAGATTTATTGATGGTGTAGCCAGATATGTGACCATACTCTTCAATTAATTGCAGTAGAGCAGGTATAGATGAATCTAAGTTTGAGAGGTATAAAATAATATCATCTGCATACAGTGATAATCTATGTTCTACGTGATTAATTGTAATACCAGAGATGGTTAAGTGAGCGCGCACTGCTATGGCAAGTGGCTCTATTGCCAGGGTGAACAGCAGAGGAGACAAAGGGCATCCCTGCCGACACCCCCGTTTAATTTCAATAGGAGCAGAGATATTTTTATTTGTTAACATTTCAGCAGTTGGATTTGTATAAAGTAGTTGAATCCATTTGCGGAATGTTTCACCGAAGCCGAGTTTTGCTAACACGTTAAAAAGGAAAGGCCATTCTACCTTATCAAAGGCCTTCTCTGCATCCAAAGAGAGCAGGGCCTGGTCTGCAGTGTCTTCCAGTCCATGGATGATATTTAACACTCTGTGAACATTGTGCAAGCCCTGGCGTCCTAAAATGAAACCATTCTGATCCCTATGAACAACATGGGGGAGAGCATACTGCAGACGCATTGCCAACATTTTACAGATTATTTTTAAATCAGAATTTAGTAAACTTATAGGTCTCATGTTTTCACATTTATCAGTAGACTTTCCTGGCTTAGGTAGTAGGATGATTAGAGCACAGGTCATAGATTTAGGAAGGGCTCCATTATTAAATGATTCTTGAAACATGTCGAACATTGGCTTTAGAATTTTATGTTGAAATGTTTAATAAAAGTCTATTGGACACCCGTCCGGTCCAGCCCTCTTTCCAGAACGTGTATTTTCTATGGCCTTTTTAATTTCCTCTACAGTTATATTATCCTCTAGCTGCTGTTTGAAATCCCCTGGGATTACCGGGATAGGTAGTCTATCAAGAAATGCATTTTGAGCTTCATGGTTTACTTTATCAGAAGAGTTATAAAGATTGCAGAAGAAGTTTTTAAATTCTGTATTTATTTCCTTTGGGTCCACTATGGTCATGGCATTTTTGTTAATTATTGATGTTATGTTTTTTGGGCCTCCAATTGTTTAATTTGCCAGGCTAAGATCTTTCCAGGTTTGTCTCCTTGTTCATAGAAAGTTTGGTTTAATGTCAAGATATCCGAGGCTGCACGATCTGTTGATTCTTTATTGTACTCAGCTCTTAAAATGTCTAATTCTTTTTCAGCTTGCTGATCTTTTTTTTGATAAACTTTCTCCTTAGTTGCTTTGATTTTTTCTTCCAACTGTATTCTTTTTTTGCGCAATTCTCTTGATTTTGATGAAGTAAAGGAGATTATATGCCCTCTTAGAAAAGCTTTTAATGCCTCCCATCTTACACTGGCTGAAGTTTGAGTAGTGTTTATGTTAAAATATTCATCGATTTTATTCCCTACAAATTCAACAAAATGTTCATCTTTAAGCCATTTTAGATGCAGACACCACCTGGGAGGATCCATTTTGAGGTTATTATGCGAGTATAAAATCTTACATGGGGCATGGTCTGATATTGTTATACTATCCAGTATAAAACACTGTTTTATACTGGATAGTAATTCTGCTGAAATGAGAAAGTAATCTATGCGAGAGTATGTGTTGTGAGTTTTAGAATAACAGGAATACTCAATATCTTTGGGTCTTGTGTGGCGCCAGATATCTACCATTTTTAATTCCTTCATAAAATTCTGGATAGTATTCCTGCTTCTTTGGTGAGTTTGGTCACATCCAGATGATCTATCCCAGTGTTTTTCAACCTTTTTTGAGCCACGGCACACTTTAGCCTTGACAAAAATCCCGCGGCACACCGGCATCCAAAAAAAAAAGAAAAAGCAAAAAAAAAAAAAGCAAAAACTCAGTCTGTATTGATCGACAGCCGCCCCCCGCCCTCCGGAATCTCACGGGCATTTTCATGATAATTGTGGCAGAAAAAGCTGGAAGTTGCAGCTGTTTTTTCTAAAAGTTGTATTAAAAGTTAAGTTAAAAGATTCAAAAACTGTTTGATGTGTGTTCCTTGTTTAAAGACGTTAAGAGGAGTTCTAACCAATGCATCATGGGAGATGTAGTGCAAAAATCCGCCGACCGCAGACAGACGAGCGTCTGTGAGCTTCATGGTTTTGTTCTCTTGTTCCACGGTCTGACACCGGATTCTGTGGAAAGCTACACCACTAAAGACGAGCTTTAGCTGGTATTTTTGTTAGAACTGAGAGACTTTTTGAGTTAAATCTAAACAAGGAAGTGAAGACTTTAACCACTTCTGATTGGTCAGACTGATGACATGTGATTCAGCCTTCAAGAATGATTGGTGGAGACAGATAAAGGGGCGGCACTGGTATAGCTAACAGGTATAGCTGCAGCTAAATTGCTGTATCTTCATTCTTATCAAAATGTATTTAATAGAATCAAATAAACACAAAGAAAAAATAATTTTATGATCTTTTATATTCCTAACTACTCAGTGTTTTATCAGGGCCTGTTTGGATGAACAAAGAGCTGATTTCCTGGAGATGGGAAATGTTGTTAGATCAGTTAATGAGGGCAATTTCCCACGGCACACCAGTGTGCCGCGGCACACTGGTTGAAAAACACTGGTCTATCCAAAGAGGGATCCAAGACACAATTCCAATCTCCTCCTATGATATTATTTCCTGGGAGTGAAGAAATGGTTAAAAAAAGGTTTGTAAAAAATGTGTCATCATCTATGTTAGGCCCATAGACATTCACCAGATTGATAGTCTCTTTTAGGATGGAACCCTGAAGAATCAGATATCTGCCAAGTGTGTCTTTAATAACATTTAGGACTTGAAAAGGAACAGATTTATGAATTAGTGTGATAACTCCACATTCTCTTGAGATATGAGATGCTGCACATAATGACCCCTGCCATCTTCTGCTTATTTTGACATTATCCTCTTCCAGAGTATGAGTCTCCTGGAGGAAAACTATTTTGGACCCAATAGCTTTTATCCTATTCATAACCTGTTTAATTTAGTTTGTTTTGTTCAAGCCTCTGCAGTTCCAAGATGTGCATTTCATTTCAAAGTTGTGTGTCACTTAAGCGCTGTTAGATAAACTTTGCTGCATTTATTAACAGGTCTGAGAGGTAAAACAAACACCTGAACAATATCTCCTAGGAGATGAACAACATAAAGAACAAAACCCCTTTTTTCCCAGCTAACTGGGCGCCCCCCCGATACATTCTGCTTCCGGCCGCAGTCCATTACGAACTTATTTGTTTGTAGAAACAAACCCCTAACCCCACCCTCCTCTGCTAGTTTTATGAGCAAATTCTATCCTTTAGAAATGCAATCAACTGCTCCTTTAACAATTTAGTGTGAAGTATATCTTTAAAAAAATACAAAAAAACAATGAAATTAAAAGTTAAAATAGAAATAAAGAAAATGTATATATTTTCAATGTTAATACTAACAAGAAGCAAGTAGGTACATTATATATATATATATATACATACACATATACAATATTATAGTTTTCTAAATGTATTTTGGATAATGTTGACAAATGTTTTAACATAAAATAACTTTTCCTGCATAGTAATATCTTTCCCTGTACTTGCGAACATGGTAAAATAAACTTCAAACCCAATTTTACACTCTTAATACTTAAGGTCAAACTGTATTTATTATTACTGCAACCAGCTGTTTCTTTTACACTTTAGTTAAGAGTAGTAGTAGTAAAATGAACTTATCCTATGTATTAAACTGTTACCCTGTATTTACTATGTGAGGCAAAGTTTCCATTTAGAAGTTCTTTAATTTACCCCTCTGTCCTCTTGGATCTTGGATATGAAGCTCTGGGCCTCCTCTGCGTTGGTGAATTTGTGTACAGCGTCTTTGTACGTGACCACCAGTGTAGCTGGGGATAGGATCCCATGCCTCAGTCCAAGCTGGCGCAGGTGCTGGCGTGCAGTGTCGAACTGCTTACGTTGTTTATGTACTTCTGTTGCGACATCGTTGTAGAATCTCACACGCTGGTTCTTATACAGGATTTCCTTTTTGGATCTCGCTGCTTTGGACACCAATTCCTTATGACTGAAGTTGAGAAACCTCATAATCAGCGTTCTTGGGGGTGCATCTGAACTCCTTTTCGGCCCAACCCGATGTGCTCTTTCAATGGTTAGAGGCTGTCGCAGTTGAGGAATATCCAAGGCTTCAGGCAGCCAGCTTTCCAAAAATCCACATATGTTGGAGCCTTCTGCACCTTCGGGCAGATTAACAAGACGGAGATTATTCATCTGTGATCTCGTTTCCAAATCAATTATTTTGCTTTTGCTTTTCACCAGCTTCACAACTTCAGCATTCATGCCTGTTTGTATATCCTCCACCGAGGAGAGACGCACCTCTGCCTCATCCATCCGCCCCGTGCATTCAGTCACTTGCCTTTGTGTGTCTTCAATGGCTTTCATAACACCGTCAAACCTTCCGGAAAATTCGGACCTTAATCCCCGGATTTCCATAAGTATTTCCTCTTTAAAGGCAAAAAGTTGGTCGTTGCTTATATGGTGTTGAACAGAATCCTCCGGTTTATTTCCTCCAGCAGCGGTCGCCAATCTCCTGGTCACCGCAGCAGATTCCTCCTTGCACGCGGCGTTAGTTGTTGTCCTAGCATTAGCAGTTAGCTTTTCCGTCATTGGCGTCCCGAAGTCCGTCAATTTAGATTGTGCGGATGGCTTTGGCTTGTCTTTACCTCCTTTGCCTGTGGCGGGCATTTTCACAGATTTAGCTTGCTGTTTGGAGCAATTCAAATCGTCTGTTTGACGGATAGTTCGGTGTTTTTCAGAGAGCAGAGTCGAGCGTGACTTTCTAGTTACCCGCCATTTCCGGAAGTCCATTTTCACATACTTAATTTACATCTTAGTTGCATTCACAAACTTTGATTGGCATAAGGCTCCGTACAATTCCATGAGATAACTTCCATAAACTTTAGGGTAAAAACCCCCAAAACCAAAGATCATCAAGAAGAGAGAAGAAGAAAGAATGTAAATGTATAATCAGTGTGTCATAAGATGAGGTGTGTTTTGGTGGCATTTCATTTTCATTTCATTTCATTTCCAAGTAAGACTGCTATGTGTGACCCGGCACCTTTGGCCGTTGGGCCGCCCCCGTTCGTGAACCACTTGGGGAACATACTATCTGCAAAGAGAGAGAGAGAGAGCCAAACAAAAGAAAAATGAAACAAAACAAAGCAGGGAGCCAACATAAGAATCACTCATACCTGATTTTTAAGAACATAAACCCACATCCGCAAAACGTTGTAAGGAACTATAATTTGAACCGCCAAGAACAACCCGTATGAAGACACTACCTACATCCATCCAAGCTTCCAAAAGCATGCTAAGACATGCTTAAGTACCATCCATTATTCGTAGCTTCCATCAAATACTAAGAACGAGCTTAACGGCTATGAACGTTATTTCATTTGGTATACTATTTAAACGATCTTAAGTAACAGCCAGTATTTCAAAGCTTCCAACGACAGGACTACGAACGAGCTTAACTGCCATAATGTTTCCCCATTTGGCATACCATAATACGAGCTCAGAACATCCATTATTTGAAGTTTTCCATCTAAGTATCAAGAACAACCTCAACGGCCATAAGTCCGAAGCTTAATTGGCGTAATTGAGCTTAAGAACCTAAAATTTGAGCTCCATCGCATACTATAACACTTTAGAACATCCTAATTTTGAGGATTCCACCTGGTAATAATTTTCTTTAAACATCTATAATCCAAAAATTTACATTCATTCCACTGCCAACATATTGATTGATTTAAGTCAGAAGTGTCATGGGAACGTAGGGGAGGTCCACCGCCCCATCACTTTCAGTTCAGCAATAGGTACGTTGAGCAGTCATCGTTGCAACACCAGATCAAGGAATGCAGGGGTGTCATCATTCGCCAGAAATGGGGAAGCGGGCCAAAGAGCAGGGACTCACGGGCTAAGGATGCGATGCATAGATAAAATACAAAACCAGTATTAGTCTCAGCAAAAAATATATATATAAAACCTAGATACTGATTAGTTTTACACTGATTGAGATAAATGGAATAACAAGCTTTTAGAGAACAATCTGAGAAAGTTAAATTTAGTAGAAAGTTAAGGAAAGTCCCATTGTGGCTTCATCGCACCATAGAAACCACCCGTATCACAAATTCCAGCAGTGAATTGATAGTGAAATACAGAACCTGCACAATATCTTAACACCAATTTTATATACACCAACTGTAAAGAAGCAACCTTTTACAGTTCCAGAGGGACGCACCTTCAGAAGGTCATCGAGAATTAGGCGATGGGAAGGGTAACCAAGGGCCAAGGAGATTGTAGATGAGGAAGGTCCACGTCCCACGTAGCAATGGATTGCAGCTCGGCTGAAATTTGATTCTCAGATTTGATATTAGTGGTTCTCAAATAGGTGGACAACAAAACACAGACTGCCGAAATTTTACCAAGGGCGTCTGGAGATCCATAAGGGATCGTAGGTTTTGATAGTCAGATTGAACCTTAGATTTCTAGAGGCGGAGCATAACAAGCCTCTACATGTAGATGCATCTAGCCAAGTGTCATCTGCTTAAGCAGGGCAGATAGAAGACTGGCTTGCGGACACAAGAATTAACTCTTGAACTAAGCTTTAGAGCGTAAAAGATGGAGTTTCTACGGTCAGGGTTAATTTGCTTATGGTGTTATTTAAATACTACCCAAGACAACCGATGACACATAAGACTATTATCTCACTCTTTAAGCCGTAATATAAACTCCATGGCTAATTTCTCATAACCACACGATCTTTAAAACCATTAGAGCCGTGGATTCTGGCGGCCGGACGTACACAAACCACTCTTCATAAATCCTTCTCCCCCAAAACCAGAGGGCCCAGCCACAGAAGAACAAGCGGAGGGAGACTGAAGACACTACAGGCATCATC
>CM043729.1:20061367-20181367 GCA_023969325.1 Oryzias curvinotus
AACACGCCGACTGTAAAGCGGCGGTTTTCATTCTGACTAAACCTGAAATGTTCTTGTTCACCTTTGGGCAGAACCCTTCAGGAGTCTCCACAGCCAATCAGCTTTCACAGAGAGCCGGATGTCTTCCTGACCAACCCTGCATTGTTTCCGGGCTGGGGACCGGCACAGGGAGACCCAGACCCGGGCCCTGTAGGGGCTCCATAGTGAGGCAGAACTGTTCCGGGCTGGGGACCGGCACAGGGAGACCCAGACCCGGGCCCTGTAGGGGCTCCATAGTGAGGCAGAACTGAAGATGTTCTAAATCTGAATGTTAGCGTCAGTCGTTTAAACTAAACTACTATGAATATTTCTAGTAAACATTCATATTTTCAGTGAGACCTGTCCATGATGTCCCCCGCCTTCACCCACGGGTGTCCGGGATAGGCTCCAGCAGCCCTGTGACCCCGAAAGGGAGGAGACGGAAGAAGATGAATGAATGGATGAATTCTTGTTGATTGTAATCAAATTAATTAAAAAACATTTTTAGAATCAATTCAGCAGAATCCAAATCTGTCAGATGTCTATCCAGATGTTCTCCTTTTGACTAGAACATTCAAAGTGTGTCTCCTTTCGGCTGATTCCACCTCCATTCACAGAAGAAGGAAAATTCCTGTTTCAACAGCACCACCACGCGGCCAGAGCAGAAACTGCAGCAATTCAACACAATGTTTTCGTTGTGTCTACTTTATCCCCTGTGTTATCCTATGGGGTCCAGATGACCCCCCCCCCCTTCCATTGAGGTGTTCTCCTACCATGACAAAGGTGGATAAAGGTGGAGAGGATTTCATGTAATCCATGGACACCAGTGAAGATCACAAATCATTGAAGAACAAAGGTTCAGAGCTCTGTCTAGTGGGTCTAGATGACCCCACTGTCTAGTGGGTCTAGATGACCCCACTCCCAATGTTAACGTGTCTAGGATAGAACACTTACTGATGTGATTAATCTCCGTTTGTCACCCCCCCACACACACACACATCCTCCTTCATCCATGAACCTCCTGTTTCCTGGTAGCTCCGCCCTCAGCCTCCTTTCATCAACGTCATTACGGCTCCTCCTCTCAACGAGTCCAAACATCTCCATCTGGTTCAAAACAAGTTTAATTTAGTCGTTTCTGAGGTGGGAGGAGCTAAAGAAAGTGTGTTTCTTTAGCTCCCCCCACGTGTTGATCTCCTCAGTTTGGGTTAACACGGAGACACCCAAAAGAGAAACATCTGGACTCCATTAACCACCAACCTTCTCGTGGACTAAACCAACTTCTGGGAGCAGAGGGGAAGGTGACGTTGCTCTGAGTTTTTATAGATGTTGGTTGAATTCTGTTAATCTCAGAATATTTGAACGTCTTTGATGCTGATTTTCTTTCTCGTCCAGAAAGTTGTTGTTCAAACCAGAATAGGGGAGGGGGGGGGGGGGTCACACCGTAACTTGTTACCTGGAATCTGTTTTGACTGTTATTCATGTTCACAGATTCAGCTGGATGGTTTCTCACTGACCAAAGCATAAAAAAGGTTTTTAGGAGGAGAACAAACTTCCAGATGTTGAGGGGTGGGGGGCTGGTGTCCTGTCTGGAATGAGGAGGCAGATCAGGAGGAGTTTGTTTAGACCACGGGTCGGGAGCCCATGGCTCGCGAGCCACATCTGGCTCTTTTGATGGCCACATCTGTCTCGGGCACGGTAGTAGCAGTGCTTGGAGAGAAAAAATCTGCGCCGCGATCAGTTTCCTATGATCTGTTCTATCCCAGAGTTTGTAGCAGCCTGAAACCTGCGCATGGCCGTCCCTGCAGCTCCCGTCTGTCCGTCAGTAAAAGGGGAGGGGTCGTGGGCGCAGGCAGCGAGGTGAATCACGCACTGATGGTCAGAACTTAGAATACGCTGCCCGTCACATACTGCAGCGTGAGTATTGCTGTACTGACGTCTGCATGTGAGTCTTCCTCACATCTCCAGAACATTCAGACCTACCATCACGTTTAAAGTCTCAACGCCTGCATGAAGCTGAAACTCACCACGGATCAACCAGACTAGACCATCAGCAGAACCACCACGCAGCACCAGAATCACATTCATGTTAGAAATACTCATCATTTATCAGCAACAGCATCATGTAGTGTCTCTTTCCCACACTGAGACTTAACCTCTTTAAAGGTTCTTTATTCAGGCTACTGCAGGCCGTAACCAACGCCGTACAACTTGTTCAGCAACTTCTGAATCTGTCCCCTCTAGAGCACTCCCCCATACTTTTTATCCCCCCCCCTCATGCAACAGCCCTCCCATTTCCCTTATTCGACCCATAGCTGAACCCCATTGGTCCAAACTACCTAACAACAGGCTGAGTGACAGAACTGAGAGCCAATCAGATCTTTGCTTGATGTGTTCAATGAACTCTGGAACTTAGAACACCACCCAACAGCCACCCAGTCCAACTCAGATCCCTGAATCCATCAGAGGAACAGATCATGGATGGAAGGAGGCGTTTGAGAGGAGGGAGGGAGGGAGCATGTAGGTGGGAGGGTGCTGAGGGGGGAGGTCCCAGGACAGACCAGAGAGGATGAAGATGAAGATGATTGGTTGTAGTGAGAAACCATTTTCCTTTGATTCATTTTCAACTCATTTGTATAAAAAGTCTATCAGACGAATAGGAAACGTCTAGACATGAATAACACAAAGATCAAACAATAAAGGTTTACGTTTACATCCGTGACACATGAATATCTAAGTCTGAGAAGATGACATCACCGAAGACCTGAACCTCCACAGACTGATAAAAGTAACTTCTCACACACGTGTGGAACCACACCCATAAGGACCCATAAAGATCCATAAAGATCCACATCTCATGTTATGGATCTGGACTTTTGCATGACTCATGTGTTTGACCTTTGACCTAAAGTTCGTCCTCCCTGCTAGGTGGTGAAGGTCAACAGATGTCTGAGGGTTCTCCTGGAGGAACCAGAACCAGAACCAGAACCTTCCTGCTTCTTCTTTTAGTCTTCTCAGAGTTTTGACTGTTTACCGTTTTAAAGTTTCTGCAAATATTTCAATCCAAATGTTGTCGTTTGAAGCCCTTTGTCCAAATTAGTTTCCTGAAATGAGCGTTTCTTAAAGCTCTTTACATGAGTCCATTTTTCTCAGATTTGGGCCACGCCCCCTCTGCAGTGACCACACCCCCTCCTCACAAGGTAAAATATCACAGAAAGTTGGTTCTGGGTCCAAACCATCTCAGGTCTTTTGGGTTTTTTTTGTCAGATCCAGTTGTTCTGATGTGGTTCTGGTTTCGTCAGTCCAGCAGAACCTCAGATCTTTGGGTGACCTTTGACCTGACAAGCTCAGGGTCAGGGATGAGAACCGCTCAGAACTTTCTGAACCTTAGAATCAGAGTTTTCCTCAGTGGAGATGAATCCTGTTCAGACCGAATCCTTCCCCAGGCTGGATCTGCAGCGGCGCCACGTCTGCAGCGGCGTCACGTCTGCAGCGGCGCCACGTCTGCAGCGGCGTCACGTCTGCAGCGGCGTCACGTCTGCGGCGGCGTCACGTCTGCAGCGGCGCCACGTCTGCAGCCATGAAGACTTTATGATGTTATGATGCTCCTCAGGCTTTGTCCTTGTAAAAAGATTTTATTTCTGCAGGAAGTTCAACTGGATTTTATATGAAAAGGTTTCATTTTTACCATCTGGATGCTGCTGGACACGTGAACGCCGCCACGGCGTCCACGTGTCTGCTTTAGGAGCGCCACCTGACAGCGGGTTTCCTCAGGATGTTGCAGAAAAAACATGTTTGTGTGAAACTCAGCCTCACTTTGATGGTTGTGACGGTTTCATCCAGAGGTAAAGAGAAGCTTCAGGAGGTTCTGCTGCTTCTTAAAACGGTAAATGTTCTTGAAATCTTTCAGCTGTGATGCAAACGATCCCGCTTTGTCTCATCTTCCAGCAGAACCCTCAGAACATGAAGGTTCTTCTTCCAGCTGGACAAAGCGCTTTATTTTGAAAAGCCATAGTCATTTTCTAACTAAATGCTTTTTCATTTCTATTGTTTTGTTCAAAAGTTTTTTTATGTTTATAAAGACTAAAGTTGATCAGAAGATGTAAACTGAGCAGCTTGAATGAATTCTGGGATGGAGGACTGGAGTGAACCCTTCAAACAGGAAGGGGTGCACTAACTTTTCAGCCCTAACATATAAAAAAAGCTTAGAGTTGAAAAAGATCCTGAAACGAGCAGCTTCTGTAAGTTCTAGAAGTGTTTGCCCCCCCTGGAGAGGCGGATCTGTTGGTGTCCCTCCAAACAGCCACAGGCCGTAAAACGGAGAACGTCGTAAAGATGAGGAGTCACGGAGGAAGGAGGAAAGGAGCGAGCTTTTACGGCCTGATAGGACACAGATAAGCTGGAGCGCAGAGACCCGGCCCCGCTGGGGTCTGGACTTTGTTCTGACTCATCTGCTGGTTATCAGAACCTCCTCTCAGTTTCCTCCTGGATGCCGGAGCTGCCGCCCGCCTGAAGATCTTCGCCTTCGACATCCCGACTCTCGCTTCCTTTTCCTCAGAAACCATGATCAGCCGGAACTTCAAGAACATCCTGGTGGTCTCCATCGGGTTCCTGTCGCTCTTCACGGCTTATGGGGGTCTGCAGAGCCTGCAGGTGAGTGAGGGGGATGGAACCGGCTCTGAAGCGGTTCTGTTCACGTTTTAACCAGCGACCCGTCTGTTCTGAGCAGAGCAGCCTGAATGCAGAGGAGGGGATGGGGGTGGCGTCGCTGAGCGTCATCTACGCCTCCATCATCATCTCCTCCATGTTCCTGCCCCCCATCATGATCAAGAACCTGGGCTGCAAGTGGACCATAGTGGTCGGCATGGCCTGCTACGTGTCCTACTCCTTTGGAAACCTCTATCCTGGATGGTACCCCCTCCCTTGACCTTTTCCTGAATCACTCTGACATCAGAAGGCTGATCAAAAGCGGCCTTCAGGTCAAACAGGTGAGACTTGAACCGCTGTCCCTCTTGTGACAACGCTCTGGCAGGTACACCCTCATCCCCACCTCGGTGATCCTGGGTCTGGGCGGCTCCCCTCTGTGGTCGGCCAAATGCACCTACCTGACCATCTCTGGAAACATCCAGGCGGCCAGGGAGGGGAGGAAGGGCTCTGACGTCATCAACCATTACTTCGGGATCTTCTTCTTCATCTTCCAGTCGTCGGCCGTGTGGGGGAACCTCATGTCGTCCCTCATCTTCGGACAGGACACGGCCATCGGTAAGCAGGCCGCCGACCCGGACCTGTGTGGTGCTGTACGTTAAAACTTTGGACCTCAGCAGAACCGGGTCGTTTCCTGTTCTGCTGCTGAGGCTCATCCAGTCAGGTCCTCCAGAACCGAACCCTCCACTTAAACTGAAACTGCCCCCCAATCTGACACAAGAGCAGGAAGGGCTTTTCTCTGCACAGGGAACTTCAAAATAAAACAGGAAGTGTCGGTTCATACGGCTGAGGGTGGTGGGGGGGGGTTGTCCTGTGGATTTACTGCTTTCTTATCAGGTTTATGAGGACGATTCCCGTTTCTGGGAGGGAAAACACGACTGCCTGCACGCCAAGCTTTACGAGGTTCCAGCGTCATAATGATCCATAAAGTCAAAAACCTTTTTATATACTTTACAGGTTTCTCAGAAAGGCTGTAAAATCATTGGATCGAGGATCAAGAAACGTTTAAACGACTTGAAATGATCTTCTAAGTTCTGGTTATGATGTTTCTATTGTTGCTTTACTGATGTTGTTAACTCTGCAGAGGTTAAATGAAACCGTATGTTAGTGTAAGTCAAGCAGGAAACCAGCTGCACATCATCCTCATCATGCCACCACCGCCGCCATGCTTCACTGTGGGTGATGTCGGAGCTGAATCCACAGAAGTTCAAAATCTTCAGAGAAGAATTTCAGTCCAGCTTTGAGACTTTTTCTGGTTTTCCTACTGACTGTTTTTTTGAGTACTGGTCTGAGTGGCTCCGCCCCCCTGTGGTTCCAAACAGGAAGTGGCTCCAAGAAGCCAGACTCCCATAGACAGACTTATTGGATTGGTCTGGAGAACCGTTCTGGATCTGATACCTTTTTCTTAACACGTTCTTGGTAATCCTCCGGTTTTTCTGGTTCTCAGATGGTCGATGGTTTGACCATAATACGATAATTGTTTACGAACTCACGTGAGAATTCCTGCGTGAAGTTTGAACGTTCCATAGTTCCTCCAAGAAATTTCCCGTCAAGGCCGGATGACAGCAGACCAGACATCTGGTAAATAGCGTATACTTATATACTGTTTTCTACCTATAAGGACAAAGCGCTTTAACAGTCGCAGTCCCATTCACCCATGCACACACACACGCACACTCGCACACACGCACACTCGCACACACGCACACACGCACACACACGCACACGCACACACACACACACACACACTGGTGGCCGCTCCACTGCCAAACACAGGCGCCCACCTCCCACCAGAGGCAAGGTGGGGTTCAGTGTCTTGCCCAAGGACACTTTGACTCATGGGCGTGCAAGGCGGGAATCGAACCAGGACTGAAGGTTGTCCAGGACCTGCTTCATCAGTCACCTCAGAGATGTAAGCTCCGCCCACTGCTCTCTCCCTTCTAAAGACCATCCAAATCCCAAAATGACCAGACAGTCCAAAAGGACGCCAGAGATGAATCAGCATCCAGACAGCAGATGGAACCAGCTGGACCTGCAGGACAGCACACGTCCCCGGACTCCACCATCTCCCAGAGGGACCGACTGCCCTGAGGACGGGCCCATGGAGGTCCGATGGTCTGCCACCTTCCTCAGAGCTTCTCTTCACATCTTCCAGTGCGTTCAGTCCTCCGCTGCAGTTGGAATCTGTCATCCGGCAGAAAGGACCATGGGAGATGTGCAGCCGTCTGCGCAGACTCTACTGCTGAACTGCTGGTCTCTGTGGATGCGGATTCTTGAGGTTTTGTGTTTTCCACAGCTGACATCCCAGAAGAGGCGCTGGCGTCCTGCGGAGCGGCGGACTGCGGCCTGAACATCTCGGTGAACAGCACGACCACCAGGCCGGCCCAGAAGCTGGTGTGGACGCTGGTCGGGTGCTACATCGGTGAGCTGGGCTGGGGTTGTGGGTTGGAAGTGGCCGCCGGTCTGGGTCGAACCCACCGTTGTGTTGTTCAGGCGTGGGGGTGCTGGCCATGATCATCATCGCCGTCTTCCTGGACAACATCGACCAGGAGCAGACCAGCCAGTTCCGGGAGAACCGGGAGCCGTTCTGCCACACGTTCCTGGCCACGTTCCGGCTGCTGAAGGACTGGCGGCTGCTGACGCTCATCCCGCTGACCATGTACAGCGGCTTCGAGCAGAGCTTCCTGTCTGGGGAGTACACCAAGGTGAGGTAGGAGGCAGCATTTCCGGTTCCTGCGGTGTTCTGGAGGTTCTGTTGGTCTCTGCAGAACTACGTGACCTGTGCTCTGGGAATCCACTTCGTGGGCTTCGTGATGATGTGCTTCGGCGCCTCCAACTCGCTGTTCTCCTTCCTGTTCGGGAGGATTTCCCGGTACACCGGCAGAGCGCCGCTCTTCTTTCTGGGTAACGCCTCGTGTCTCCGTTCCGACTGAACCGTGACGTTTGGGTTTGGTACTGATCCGGTTCTGTGATGTTCAGCGGCCTTGGCGAACTTCTCCTGCATCATCGCTCTGCTGTTCTGGAGGCCCCACCCGGACCAGCTGCCCGTCTTCTTCGTGTTTCCCGCCCTGTGGGGGATGGCGGACGCCATCTGGCAAACCCAGACCAACTGTAAGAGAAGGAACGGAACCGGCAGGTGGTCCCACCGTGACTGGATGACGTCAACCTGCTCTGCTCTTCCTCGCAGCTCTTTACGGCGTCCTCTTCCCCAGGGAGAAGGAGGCGGCCTTCGCCAACTACCGCATGTGGGAGTCGCTGGGCTTCGTCATCGCCTTCGCCTACAGCACCTTCCTGTGCCTGGAGTACAAACTGTACATCCTGCTGGCGGTTCTGGTTCTGACCGTGGTCACGTACCCGGTGGTCGAATACTACGAGCACAAGAACCCCACGGAGCCCGTCGAGGAGGGGGCCTACGAGAACCACAAAGGAGGCCAGGAGGAGAACTCCGACAGGATCATCGCTCAGACCAAGATCTAGAGGCCGGACTGATGAAGAGGAAGGTGGGCGCTCCTTCCTCCAAACCCAACTGGACTTTTCCGGTTTTCATCTGAGGTTCAGAGAATCCAGAACCTGAGACCCGGACCTGCAGACGTGTAACGAACTGTTCAGAGAGAACCGAGCTTCTGATGGACTGAAGCCCCTCTCTGACGTCACATGACCCCCCCCCCCCCCATGCTTTTGTTCATTTCTTAAATCCTTGAAGAAAATATTTACTGACAATAATAAAGAATAAACATCATGTATGGATGTTTATGAAGCTCCAGATGCCCCCCCCCCAAACCTGAAAATAATTGAACATAATTATAGTTCCTGACACCCCCGGCAGTATCTGTTGAGCTGCAGAAAAACAGCAGGGGGAGGAAGGACCCCCACCTCCAGCAGGGGGGGCCATTCTAACATTGAGGGCCGCTGGGTCCAAGCCCGATTACCTGGCTCAGGTGTGTCAGGACAATCAGAACACGCCAGAGCGGGGCATGCTGGAAACCGTGCAGGAACAGGCCCTCAGTGCCCCCCCCAGGCCTGATCCGCCACATTTACTCCAACCTTCCACTAGGATTCTGGGTAAAACCATCTCAGGTGAGGTACATCAGCGTTCGACCCCCCAAGGAGGCCCTCTGTATTTACAGCAGAGGTGTCAGGATCCAGGCCTGGGGGGCCGCTGACCTACATGTCTGCACACCAGGCTGCTGTTGAAGCTCCTTATGGCTCAACCAGTCCTGATCCAGGTGAGCAGCAGCAGATGAGACGGGATTCCTGGAAAAGCAGCAGAAGGCTGGCCCCCCAGGCCTGGAGTCTGACCCCCCTGGTGTACAGGAAACACCTCCAGTTTCGACTTTGTTCAGGAGTTTAGAGGATGTGAGGCTTGTAGAATCTGAGATGAAGCGTTAGGATCTGCTTCCTTCCGTCTGAACGGATCCCAGCGCAGGAATCCTCCATCCTGCTGTCTGGAGGATCTTCAGGCCCCTCAGAGTGAAAGTGGAACCAGAACCGGTTCCCAGAACCCAGTGCCCTGCTTTCCTGCAGCTGACCCTGCTTCAGTAGCTGCTGCTCACCTGGATCAGGTGTGTTCTGTCAATCAAACGGGGTTCACTCCGTCTTGCCAAATCGGGGGTCAGCTGCAGAACCAGCAGGGTTGTCCCGCAGAAAGGCCTGTCTGGGACTCGAACCCACACCTTTTTATGGTTCATTTGCTTTGGCAAACAGCTTTGAATAAAGATCTGAGGGTCAAAGGTGAAGCTGTGAATGGATGTTCTGATCCGTTTAGCTGCCAGAACTCCCTTCCTCTACACTGTGACGGTCAGACATCATTTAGAGAACTCTGTCTGGGTGTGGAGGAGGAAGGGCTGTGCAGGAGCGTCTTCTGGAAGCCGCTCAGCATCAAACATGTGACAGAAAGCAGGCTCTGCGTTTCAAATGGTGCTTTTATTGCAATGTGTAGCATTCCCACATTCATGGATGTTATAGGTTTGTTAGTCAAAGCATCATTTCCTCAGGTCGGCATCCTCACCTTGGAACCAAAGCAGAGGGATCAAACGCACGGTGTCCTGTGTTTGAGTGTTCTAGAGACGTGGGTGTGAACGCCAGCCGCCCCAAGCACATCCAAAAGAACCGTCCAGTAGACCAGAACAAAGAGCCGTCTGTCTGCGGCCCCCCCGCGGGGTCTGGGCCGGACACTGATTGTCTACAACTTCCCAAAGCAAAGGCGGGATGTTGGACGTGACGGTCCACACCTGTACGGGCTGGAGGGGGCGGAGCCAAAGGAAACCCAACATCAGCCTGTCCCAGGTGAAGGTTGTGGCGTTTTAGCTGCTCCGATGGCGCCTCAGAAACAAACGTTACACGAGCGTCCGATGCAGAACCGGAACCGACCGGTTCAACGGATCCAAGCGCGTCGATAGACTCAGATAGATATTTATATGCATTTGTACACGGGAGACAGTGGAGCCTTGGTCTTTGCATCAGATCCTCCAACACACACACACATGCACACACACACACACACGTGCACACACACCAGAAATGGTGACTTTTTTCCCAGAAGGCCGCGCTTCCATCATTGCGAGGACGGCTGCAGCGCAGTGAGACATGAAAAACTGCAACCTGAACGCAGCCGAGTCCACATTAGAATAGAAACAGGTAGGGGGCGGGGCTAAATGGAAGGCAGCCAGGTGAGGGGAGCAGGAATGTTCTGACAGAGGAAGAGGAGGGGGGGGTCACCTGAAGAAGACCAGCATGGCGTGGTGATCCGGTCGTGAACTTTTCCACTGAGAGGCGGGGTTTGTGTGTGGGGGGGGTCTTTTCAGGACGTACCTGTCCGGCTGGATAAAGTGCAGAACTGGATTGTAATTTGCAACTTCCTGGGATTAACGGATTAAACCGGTAAAAAAGTTAGTTACACAGAAAAACGATGAAAACAAACCAAACGACCTCTTTTACCTGGTTAACAAGCTCCTTGTTGGTAAACAACAACAACAAGGGGGTGGGGGGCATATTTACAGAGGCACCTGGGGTTTGGTATGGAGGGGTTTCTAAGGAGGAGGCTGGAAGCGGAGCGTGGGGGGGTCAAACATCTGCTTCCAGGTGAGTTTAAGGTGCTGACGTCACATCATCTCTGCATGGGGGGGTTGCATATGAAACCATCGATGAGTTGAAGCTTTGGTCATTTCTCATGGTCACACACACACACACACACACACACACACACCCTCCCAGATAACCAAGGCTCCACCCCCCAGCCCCCACCTGCTTAGACTTTGACAAGAGACATTAAATAATATGGCGTTTTAGTCTGAAATGAACCCGTAGAAAAAGCCCGCCCACAACACCTCCCAGTAAAATCACATTCAGCAGTCGCTACACCATCTCTGGCGGAGTTCAGTCCAACAGGTACTGTGCAGGTCTGACGGTCAGACGACCAATCAGGACGTCCGTGGTGGAGAACGTACGCAGGAGCAGACATGGTCAGAAAAACAACAAAAAGTAGAAAAACCAAGACGGGACAGCGGCGAGGACTTCTTCACCACAAACCTGGAGCTCTGCTGTCCTTGGATTCACATTTCAGCGTTCATGGCGTTCAGAAAGGAGGTGGGGAGGGGGCGGGGCGGGGCGGGGCGGCACCTGCTCAGGTAGCCGCCGCCTGCACAGAGGACTGTTGCATAAAAACAGCTCGCTGAATCAATCTGCTCTTTTTGGCTTCATGTGTGGTTAGCGGTGCAGACGATCACCCGGCATGTAGACATAATAACTGCTTCCATAGGAATTCATAATTAATGTGGGGGGGTCAACGCTGTGAAAACATTCGGGCACACGCCGGACGTGGAGCCGACGCTCACCTGCAGCCTCCAGTCTGAACACAGGGTGGCGCAGGAGCTCCGCCCCGCCCTTCCCGCCCCCCAGCAGCAACAATCGTCTGAACAGGTGGAGTATTTAAGGCACTAATCTAATAAAAAAGGCTGAAGCTCCGCCTCCTCTCCGGACGGACGTTGGGTTGTTTTTGTGAGCGTTCAAGTGGAGGGGGGTCTTATCGGGGGGTGCTTCCCCTCCTGCTCTGTTTGGGTCAAGCTCTTGTTTTGAAAGTTTTTTCGTTGGCGTTTACAGCCCCCCCGCTGCTCCTGCGCCCCCGTTTTCGTCCGCCACGCCTCCGCCGCTCACAGCGCTGACAGGAATGTTGCATATTTTCCCTCTGGAGTCTGGCAACCTTGCATACGGCGTCTAGCATCAGACAGGAAGTGACGGGCAGACTGGAACGACCACACCCCGGAGTGTCTGCGTCCGGGCGCGGCGTCTGCGAGCAGACGGTGACCGGCTGAGCAACAGCAGAGCGCGGTGTCTTCAGGAGCCAGAGCAGGGGGCGTGTCTTCTGCTGGCGAGGAGCCCATGGAGGGCTTTAATCGATCAACACTTCCTGTTTGGATTTCTCGATTTAATCAACCAAACATCTCTGTCAGGAGCATCTACGACTGACGCCCCTCCCTCAGCGTCCTGAGACGGGAACCAGAGCCGCGGCTTCTGGCGCCGCCAGCAAACGCCACTCGCTTTTCCGAACAAATCAAACTCGAGGGGAAATAAAGACGATCCGAAGGAAACCACTTTCCTTCAGCAGAGCGGGACGGTGGTGCTGCGTCCAGCCAACCCTGGCGGACCAAATCCCAGAACGTTTGTGTAAAATATTCAACCACAAAGAGAAAAACCGACGGCTTCTGTGATCCACTAACGGAACGCCGTTAGCAGGAACCGGAAACAGTCTGTATAACACCCGCCGCCGCGGCGCACGGCCAACAACACTGACAGGCTGAGAGGTAAAGACGTGAAGAGAGGGGGAGCCGGGGGGGGCTCCCATTTCACAGCTGCTGGGGGGAGAATGTGACAGTTAAATAATCAACCAGTCCTTTTCTACTCTGACAATAAAACTCAAAGACACACCAGTTCCAAAATGAGCAGCATCCCACCCAACATCATCCATCCTTCATCCAGCCGTCCCGCCTCCTCTGACGAAGACGATGATGATGATGGTGGGAACAAACAAAAACAACAACAGAAGAAGAACACGTAGCAGAAGAAGGCCAGTTCTGCAGAACCCGGCGCTTCCAGCAGGCACTGCAGCCGATGGAGGACCAGTCCAGAACCAGCTGATACTGAGCCGCATCCCACAATGCCGCAGAGGTCTGACGCCTTGACTCCCCCCATCGCACAGTCACGCTGCTGTGGGGGGGGCGCCCGCCCGCCCGCCGCTGCCAACGGAAGGGGGCGGGGCCTGTTTCGACAGTGACGACAACTTGGCGAATCTACAGGAAGCAGGAAGTGGGGGGGAGGAATGAGCAGCAAGACAACACTGCCTTTGATAGGCTGAGGCAGACAGACAGGTCGTCAGGGAGATAGACAGGCAGGTTTGAAGACACGCCCCTCCTGACTGCTGGTCCTTCAACAACCTGCCCCCCACCCATCAGAGGGGGGGCAGGGACAGGTTTGGCGCAGCAGAGGAGCAGCTAGCGGGGGCGGGGTCACTCGGTGAGGAGCTGCTGCAGGAGGCTCTTCTGCTGGGCCTGGCCGCTCTGGGGGGCGGGGGCTCCGGGGGCTTTCTGCGCGGCCCCCACGGCGCCCTGGTTAAGGTAGGACTCGCCGCCCAGCAGGTTGACCGTGCACTGGACGTCCGCGAACACCTGGAGCTGCTGCACCTGCAGAGGGAGGGGGGCGTGAGGGGGGGGCAGTCAGAGGGAAACATCCACCCGCCACGAGCTGCTGACCTGCTGCTCGCCGCACGCCGAACTCACGCCGCCGGTGCCCGCCGCCTGCCCCATGGGGGGTAACGGAGCCACGGCGCCGGAGCCTCCGGCCATGGAGACGGTGATGCTCATGTTGTTGTACAGCCCCTGCTGGCCGAACAGCGCCCCCCCGCTCTGCCCCGGCGGCGTGAACAAGCTGCAGCAGAGAGCGCCGTCAGAGACCGTTTCCCCCTCCACCCGCCGCCGCGGAGGACGCCACCTCACCTGCCCAGGTCCGCCTGCGGCCAGCTCTTCATGTCCGGCGACTGGTAGCCAGTAGGTGGAGCCTGCTGGTGCAGAGGACTCTGGGAAGTGGAGTTCTGGGGCGATAAGAGCGGGCTGGTGGGGCTCATCTCCGGAGGAAACGGCGAGTCCTGCTGGACCGCCGCTGTGGAACAGAGAAGGTTCCTGAGGACGGCGGAACCGGGTGGAGCTTGGAAGAAAGCTCTGATGAAAGCCCCCCCACCTCCTTTTCAACATCTAGCTCCTCCCACTTCCTCTACCCCCCTCCCTCACAGCTGCCGGTTCAAAGGGGGAGATCCGTCTGAACTCACCTGACGCCCCAAACGGTGGAAACAGGCCAGGCTGCAGGGAGGAGATGGCGGCGGCGCCGTCGAACTGACTCTGCCCGCCCCCCATCAGCGTCTGGTTGTTCAGAGGAGCTCTGACGGACAGTTTGGCATCCTGGGCCCCCCCCGACACGGGGCTGAATGGGCTCGGTGAGGTAGGAGGGTTTCCCGTCATGGGGTTGTACCCTGGCGTGAGGTTGAACTGCTGCTGAGATGTTGCGGGGGGGGCTTTGGAGAGCCCGGTGGTTCCGGTGGGGGGGCCTCCGATGTTCTGCCTCATCAGCATGACCTTCTGCTGGATCAGCTGGCGCTGGCGGTGCTGGATGCTGTAGAGCTCCCTCTGCCGCTGGGCCAGCATCTGAGCGTTTAGGGGGGGCTGAGAGAGAGAGAGACATCGTCGACCTTCTGCTTCTGGCCCCGCCCACATACCAACATTTGACCTCAGGAAATCTGCTCAGGAAACATCAAAGGGTACAGAGCAGGAAGTGACAGAGACTCACCTGCGAGGGTATCTGGGGCTGCAGACCCGGTCGGCCCCCCAGGGTGACATTCTGGGCCCCTGTGGGAAAATGAGTCATGGCCGCCAGCCTGTTCTGCAGCTGGAGCACAGAGACGGCGGGTTAGCGGGGGCTGGTCATGGGAGGGGGGTCAGAATTTCACAGGAGAGAACGGCATAATGCAGACGACTCTAGAGGTCAGAGGTCAGGGACAAACAAGTTCACCTGCTGGGGGCCCTGCACTCTCTGCTGCAGCTGCAGGCGAAGCTGGTTGGGGGGCAGCCTGAGCGGGGGGCCCACCCCCTGAGGTCTGGGCACCCTCAGTCCCACACTCGCTGTTGCAGCTGGGAAGGCCCCGCGAGGGGCTCCAAAGCCCACCCCCTGTGGCCCCACAGCAACCAGCTCTAAAGGGACCGACGGCTGCGGGGCGGTGGCGAGTTGGGAGGGGTAGTTGGGAACTGGGGTGGCAGTAGGTTGCTGGGGGGGGGACGTTTGAAGCAGAGGCTCCAAACAGCCTCCCTGCAGACGAAGATTCAGACACAAATGAACGATTCTATCAGCAGACTATTGGACGAACACTAGTGAAGCCCCTCCCACAGCAGCAAAGCCCCTCCCACCGCGACAAAGCTCCTCCCACCGCAAAATAGCCCCTCCGACAGCAGCAAAGCCCCTCCTACAGTTGCAAAGTCCCTCCCACAGTGACAAAGCCCCTCCTACAGTTGCAAACCCCCTCCCACAGCAGCAAAGCCCCTCCCACCGCACTAAAGCCCCTCCCAAAGCCACCAAGCCCCTCCCACAGCCCCAGCAGCAGGGACAGACCTGTACGAGCTTGTCGATGCCCAGAGCTTTGTCCAGCTCGGCCAGCTCGCTCTCGTCTGTGCCGCTCAGGAAGGACACCAGCTGCTCCAGCAGCGAGCTCTCCTCGCTCCGCCCCTCGGGGGTGGTGGGGGGGCCGAGCACCTCGTCCAGTGTACACGGCACGTACTGCCTGCTCGGAGGGAACAAACAGCACCATCAGCTTCTCAATTTCAGAGAAGACGGGGGGTGCAGGAGGGTCTTCTCACTTACTCCTGCGGGGAGGCTGAAGATGCCTGTGGGGGGGGTCCGAGAGTGTCGAAGGACAACGTGTCAGCCAGAGCCAGAGGCTGGAACTGCAGGTCCCCCATGTCCATCTTCATTAGGCCTGAAAGGGATTTATCGACGTTAGACTGATCCCTATGGGTGTCAAGCACATGCAACAAAACACGCTGCTGCAACACGCATGCTGCTGCAACACGCATACTGCTGCAACACGCATACTGCAGCAACACGCATACTGCTGCAACACGCATACTGCTGCAACACGCATACTGCAGCAACACGCTGCTGCAA
This sequence comes from Oryzias curvinotus, assembly GCA_023969325.1. Lineage (NCBI taxonomy): Eukaryota > Metazoa > Chordata > Actinopteri > Beloniformes > Adrianichthyidae > Oryzias > Oryzias curvinotus. The sequence goes on from CM043729.1 coordinate 20,077,286, forward strand.
CACGAATACTGCTGCAACACAAATGCTGCAGCAACAAGCATGCTGCAGCAACACGCATACTGCAGCAACACGCATACTGCTGCAACACGCATACTGCAGCAACACGCATACTGCAGCAACACGCATACTGCTGCAACACGCTGCTGCAACACGCATACTGCTGCAACACGCATACTGTTGCAACACGCATACTGCTGCAACACGCATACTGTTGCAACACGCATACTGCTGCAACACGCATACTGCAGCAACACGCATACTGCTGCAACACGCATACTGCTGCAACACGCATACTGCTGCAACACGCTGCTGCAACACGAATACTGCTGCAACACAAATGCTGCAGCAACAAGCATGCTGCAGCAACACGCATACTGCAGCAACACGCATACTGCTGCAACACGCATACTGCTGCAACACGCATACTGTTGCAACACGCATACTGCTGCAACACGCATACTGCTGCAACACGAATACTGCTGCAACACAAATGCTGCAGCAACACGCATGCTGCAGCAACACGCATACTGCAGCAACACGCTGCTGCAACACGCATACTGCTGCAACACGCATACTGCAGCAACACGCTGCTGCAACACGCATACTGCTGCAACACGCATACTGCTGCAACACGCATACTGCTGCAACATGCTGCTGCAACACGCATACTGCTGCAACACGCATACTGCTGCAACACGCATACTGCTGCAACACGCATACTGCAGCAACACGCTGCTGCAACACGCATACTGCTGCAACACGCATACTGCTGCAACACGCATACTGCAGCAACACGCTGCTGCAACACGCATACTGCTGCAACACGCATACTGCTGCAACACGCATACTGCTGCAACACGCTGCTGCAACACGCATACTGCTGCAACACGCATGCTGCAGCAACAAGCATGCTGCAGCAACACGCATACTGCAGCAACACGCATACTGCTGCAACACGAATACTGCTGCAACACAAATGCTGCAGCAACACGCATGCTGCAGCAACAAGCATGCTGCAGCAACACGCATACTGCTGCAACATGCATACTGCTGCAACACGCTGCTGCAACACGAATACTGCTCCAACACGCATACTGCAGCAACACGCATACTGCTGCAACACGCATACTGCAGTATGCGTGTTGCTGCAGCAACACGCATGCTGCAGCAACAAGCATACTGCAGCAACACGCATACTGCTGCAACACGCATACTGCTGCAACACGAATACTGCTGCAACACAAATGCTGCAGCAACACGCATGCTGCAGCAACAAGCATGCTGCAGCAACACGCATACTGCTGCAACATGCATACTGCTGCAACACGCTGCTGCAACACGAATACTGCTCCAACACGCATACTGCAGCAACACGCATACTGCTGCAACACGCATACTGCAGTATGCGTGTTGCTGCAGCAACACGCATGCTGCAGCAACACGCATACTGCTGCAACATGCATACTGCTGCAACACGCTGCTGCAACACGAATACTGCAGCAACACGCATACTGCAGCAACACGCATACTGCAGCAACACGCATACTGCTGCAACACGCATACTGCTGCAACACGCTGCTGCAACACGCATACTGCAGCAACACGCATACTGCAGCAACACGCATACTGCTGCAACACGAATACTGCTGCAACACAAATGTTGCAGCAACAAGCATGCTGCAGCAACACGCATACTGCAGCAACACGCATACTGCTGCAACATGCATACTGCTGCAACACGCATACTGCAGCAACACGCATATTGCAGCAACACGCATATTGCAGCAACACGCATACTGCTGCAACACGAATGCTGCTGCAACACAAATGTTGCAGCAGCATGCGTGTTGCTGCAGCAACACGAATACTGCTGCAACACGCTGCAGCAACACGCATACTGCTGCAACACGCATACTGCTGCAACACGCTGCAGCAACACGCATACTGCTGCAACACGCATACTGCTGCAACACGCATACTGCTGCAACACGCATACTGCTGCAACACGCATGCTGCAGCAACACGCATACTGCAGCAACACGCTGCAGCAACACGCATGCTGCAGCAACACGCATACTGCTGCAACACGCTGCAGCAACACGCATACTGCTGCAACGCGCATACTGCTGCAACACGCATACTGCAGCAACACGAATACTGCTGCAACACGAATGCTGCAGCAACACGAATGCTGCAGCAACACGCATGCTGCAGCAACACGAATGCGGCAGCAACACGCATGCGGCAGCAACACGCATGCTGCTGCAACACGCGTGCTGCTGCAACACGCATGCTGCTACAACATGTTGCTACATGTGCTGCAACATGTTGCTGCAAGATACAGCAACAACACACACACATCAACAACACGCTGCAGCAACACGCACACATCAACAACATACAGCATTAACACGCGTGCTGCTTTGACACGCTGCTGCAGCTGCACGCATACTTCTGTCCGTCAGGAAGTGGGAACACGTTACCAGAGCTGGAACTGAACGTCTCCCCGTCGTCCAGCTCAGGAAACGGGCTGCTGTCTTTTCCCCGCTGGAGGGGGTCCGCCTGTTGGCACGGAGTGGCGGGGCTGCAAAAATCAAGCGATTGACTGTGCAGCCTGCAGCCAGAGGGGGCGCCAGTGTCCACCATCCCTGTAACACAAACACGGGGGGAAGGGATCAGCTGTTACTATCTGGACCTGTGGACCCAGACTTCCTGCGGTTCTCTAACTGGTCCAGGAGTTCCCTCAAAGCCTCGGCGGAGGCCTGAAGGTGGCAGAGACTGGAGCCATACAGGAGTGGCTCAGGGTTTCTCTCTATCGCTCTGACTTTAGTTCAGGAATCGAACCTCAAACCCTTGACCTTCTCTGTCACAGGGAACACAGACTGCTGTGACATCACGACCTGCTGCCCATCATTCGCTGTCTCTGGAGGTGAGGGACGCCGCGGCGTGTGGCGGCGCTGAAGAGGCCAAACTAAAGCAAAGGAATGACTCTACTGTTTCCCTTTGCTGTTCACCAGGATGTCAGTAAAATATTCCTGGTTCAGAAACAGAAATGTTATAGATTTTTGATGGGTTTTCTATTCTATCTTTTCTCACATGGGGGGGGGCATTATTCTGCAGGAAGAGCATGACTGGTGGATCTGTAATGTCTCCTGACGTCCACTAGAGGGCAGAGCTTCCTCTCAGCTCGCTGCATTGGCTGAAAACCACTGAACAAAGTGGGGGTAGGAAAGATGCTGCACCTCTGCTGGGGGTGCCGGGGGGCTCCCTCTTCACGCTGATGCTGCGGGGGATGCCGGCCTCCCCGGGCGTCAGCTGACAGGGGGACGTCAGCCGGGGGGCCGGAGATGGAAGCTGCGATGACGGGGACTGGAGATGGGGGACGGGGGACAGGAGTGGAGCTGGAGGCTGGGGGGCCGGAGAGTGGCGTTTGGGGGTTCCTCCGGGGTTCAACGGGTCGTCAGAAATCTGCTTGGCCCCAAACGAGCTTCTGGTTTCAGGCTTAGACTGGGGGGGGGCATCAGCAGGTCCAACAGAGGACTGCGGGACAGAGACAGCAAACACTGTTAATCTGTGATAACATGACCTCAGAACCGTGTACATCATTCTGGGGGGGTCCACATCTACAATTCTAGAACGCAGAGGATTCCTTCAGGATTTTACTTTGGCAAATGCTGTTCCAAAAGGAACTAACGGAGTGGGCGTGTGACCGGATTATGCTAGAATCCAGGGATGGTCCCGCACTACAGTCTTTCAGGGGTTATGGAGGGAATTCAGACACCACCCTCTTCTGACGGAGCAACAGAAAAACACAACAGAGGGGTTTTCTAGAACTAATTCTGTCTCAGAGGAATCAGCGGACCCTTAGCGCTACTACCTCCTGAGCGCGGTTCGGCTGCAGCTCACCGCTCCCCCCAGGGGATGGGTCACATACGGAGAAAGAATTTCCCTTTGTGGGATAAATACAGTTGAATAAAATAAAAATAAAATAAAATAAAAAAACGTTCGCTTGACCCTATGGACCCTACTCGTGACCCCACCCGCCTTAAAACCCCATTGGGCAGAACTGGCCCCTGCCCTGTAGGTCATCATCCTTCCACTAGGGGGCAGTAGAAGGGCTTTTCCTGCTCATGAAATCTCACAAACAGGAAAAGTTGATCTGAACTAAAATTTTATAATCCGCCTTAAAACTGTGTGGATCAAACTTAAGGTGGTATTTTTTCCGGGACTCTCATCAATATTTTTGCATCTTTAACTTAAATCCACCGGATCATCCGTGAAAGATCGGTCCGATGGTGGAAGTGGTACCGTGGAGTCCCGGCGGTTCTCCCCAACAGGACTGGACCTGGGGCTGCTCAGGCCCAGTCTGGACGCGTCTCCGGGTCCGGAGCACACCAGCCCCTCCCCACTGGCCCGCTTCTCCACCTTGACCCGGACCGTCTGGAGGTTGAGGGCGGACGGCGGCGGCAGGTCCCCCAGGTCCTTGGTGACAGAGGAGAGGGGCGTCGTTAGAGTTTTCTGTACGGTTAGTCCCAGCAGGTTATTCTGCCCCCCCCCCCAAAGAACCTTCTCGTCCGTGTCCAGCAGGAAGCGGAGCAGCTGGTGGTCCTGCGGCTCCCTGGAGGCGGACCTCGGCGGTGCCGAGCTCAGCGTGGGGCTGGTGGGCGGTTCCCTCTTGATGCTGACCTTGTTTTGGCAGAGTCCGTCCTCAGAGGGGGGGGGCGCGTCGCCGGGGCTGTTGTCCTGCAGCAGACGGTGCAGGATCTTGTGGCGCTCGGTCAGGCTGCTGTGGGAGGCGGGGCACGGCGTGGGGGGGTTCTGAGGATGGCGCGATGAGGTGATGTTGTCGGCCCCCGCCCCAGACCCATCCTGGAGCTGCTGGAGGGAGGCGGAGGGGAGGGGGGGCCTATCTGCCCCGTCGTCCCCTCCCTCTGAGGGCGTTGCTGGCGGGGGCCAGGTGGAGGAGCAGGTGGGGGTACTGGCTCGTCTCTGGAGTACAGGGGAGGACAGGGGGAAGGACGCCCCCCCTCCAGTACAATCACCGGCAGACTGCTGTCTGCTCAGGCCACTCCCCCCGCTCAGCGTTGGGGAGGCGACTCCCGGCGTGGAGGGGGAGAAGGGGTTCCCCGGGACCTGGGGGCTTCCCCCCAACCCGGGGCTGGCCCGGAGCACCCTGGGCGACATAAATGAGGTAGGGGTGGCTGTGTGGGGGCTGCTGAGAGGGGAGGGGCTGCCGACCCGCTGAGGGCAATTTGTCCGACCGGGCGTCAGGTAACCCGCAGGCGTGGTCGGGCCGTGTACGAGGGAGGGGGCATTACTGTAAAGGCCTGAGGTGGCGGGCCCTGAGCCTTGGCTTGAGTTGGTACCAGGAAGAAGAGAGGGGGGGGTCAGTGGAAGGTTAGTGTTTTCCTGAGAGCTAGCAGTGTTGTGTTCCCTGGGGGAGAAACAGAGGGGGGTTATCACATGACATCTCACACGTGTGCGCGTCAGCGTGCAGGTGCGTGTTACCTGTAAATCGAGTGAATCCCCAGAATGAAGGGCTGTTCTTCAGGGTTGGGGGGGCAGCAGAACTTGCAGCGGGTCTGAGCGCTGAGCAGGGCGCCGTCCCCGGAGCTGAAATGGTAGGGGGGGCTGACGGCGGAGCCGTGTGTCATCACTGGGGGGCAGAGAACACGCCGTTTGGGTTTTCCCCCGTCTTTTGGCTCCAAACAACAGCTTTCAACCCCCCCCCCCCTCTCATGCATAAACGTCCCGCTGAAACGTCAAACCTTTCTCTCCATTTTTGTTTTCTGGGGGGGTCACTCACCCTCGTGCAGCAGCTTCTTTGCGTGGGACGGCTCTTTGCCCTGCGACTGAAAAAAGGCGTAGATGCACCTCCTGACCAGGTCCTCCCACCCAGGCCGGCCCGTCGCCCGCAGAGCGCTGGTTTCTATGGAAACGATCTTTCCTGGAGCACAGACCACAGAACGTCAGCTGAGCTCCAGAAGACGCCAAACGTGGTCGACCTCCTCTGGTCAGCTGACTCCAGCGTGTTCAAAGACCCGCCGTGATGTCACACCGGAGGAGGACTCGCTTCCTGTGGCCGCGTTACCTGTGGGGTCCTGCTTGGTGGCGAAGGACTCGGTGCTGACGGTCTGAGCGCGCGGCGCCCGGCAGGCGATGCAGATCAGGCAGCTCTGCGAGTCTGCAGTCACAGGGGGGAGGGGGGCAGAGTGGCGTGGAGAGCTTATGGAGGCTGACGGCGTTGGAATATAAAATAAAGGAGCAGCCCCCCCGGGGTTAGACTGAACCATTAGACAGCAGCAGCCCCCGGGACGGCTCAGAAACAGCCTAACCCCCCCACTGTAGCACCACGAGTCCTGACAGCAGCTTAACATGATACCCCCCCAACTAGCTCCTGCTCTGCCCCCAATCTCTGTCCCAGGCTGTGGCGTACCGTCCCCCTCCTGCGGCGCCGCTCCTGCCTGGGACACGGTGAAGCACTGCAGGATCTCGTACTGCTGCCGCGCCTCCTGGTTCTCCGAGTCCATCTCGTCCGGCGGCCTCTTCAGCATGCGGCAGCTGAAGGAGCGGCTGCTCCTGCGGCTGGACTCCTGCGGCCACGGGGCGCCGTTCACTGCAATGACACGGGGCGTGAACCTCAGCGGCAGGTTGAACCTCAGAGTTTTCAGCAGCGGCGTGAAGCCATGACACGCCCACTCACCCAGGCTGTCAGGCAGCAGGTTCCGCACAAACTCGCTGTGGTTCCCCACATGGAGGATGCTGTAGACGCTGGAGGTCATCAGCTCCTCCTGGCTGTATCCCAGGTAACTGGTCACGTTCTCTGACACGAAGATGATGCGACCCTCCCGGTTGACCACAAAGAAGAAGCCATCCAGAGCCTGATGGAGCGAGAAGATGGCAGCCTCAGACCAGGAACATGTGACCCAAACGCCCATGTGACGGCGAGCCCTCACCTCCAGCAGAACCGGACCCAGCGCCTCCTTCTCCACCAGCCCCTGGCTGCTAGAGGAGATGTCACTCTTCTGCACCTCATCGTCTGGAGACAGAAGAGCTTCTTCTGGTGCATGAAAGAGGGAAACCGGGATCAGAGCCGGGTCCAACAGACCCGACCCGACCCGACAGAGCGGGCGTGAGCGTCCTTACCCTGCTCTCGCCGCCGGAGCTGCTGGATCTGGTCCACGGTGGTCTTCAGGATGTGGCTCTTGTCCGGCTTGACGCTCAGAGTGAGGATGTCGCTCATGTGAGACGACAGCAGCTCAGCCAGCTCCACGATGTACCGACACTCCAGCTGCCGCCGCCGCTTCTCCAGGCTGCACGGGAGCGCACGGAGGGAAGTCATGAACATGCAGGTTGCCAGGTTTGATGCACAGAAGCAAGCAAGTCCAGCTAAGTCCCACAGTTCCTCTGAGGCATGACCCGGAGCTCATGAGCTCAGAAGATGAAAACGCAAAAACGTCAACTATTCAGAAACGAACCGCCACCGCCTGATGGCCGCCACAGCTGAGGGCCGCCACCGCCTGATGGCCGCCACAGCTGAGGGCCGCCACAGCTGAGGGCCGCCACCGCCTGATGGCCGCCACAGCCGAGGGCCGCCACAGCTGAGGGGCGCCACAGCTGAGGGCCGCCACCGCCTGATGGCTGCCACAGCTGAGGGGCGCCACAGCTGAGGGCCGCCACAGCTGAGGGCCGCCACCGCCTGATGCCCGCCACAGCTGAGGGCCGCCACAGCTGAGGGCCGCCACAGCTGAGGGCCGCCACAGCCGAGGGCCGCCACAGCTGAGGGGCGCCACAGCCGAGGGCCGCCACAGCTGAGGGGCGCCACAGCTGATGGCCGCAACAGCTGAGGGCCGCCACAGCTGAGGGCCGCCACAGCTGAGGGCCGCCACCGCCTGATGGCCGCCACAGCTGAGGGCCGCCACAGCTGAGGGCCGCCACAGCTGAGGGCCGCCACAGCTGAGGGCCGCCACCGCCTGATGGCCGCCACAGCTGAGGGCCGCCACAGCTGAGGGGCGCCACAGCCGAGGGCCGCCACAGCTGAGGGCCGCCACAGCTGAGGGCCGCCACCGCCTGATGGCCGCCACCGCCTGATGGCCGCCACAGCTGAGGGCCGCCACCGCCTGATGGCCGCCACAGCTGAGGGCCGCCACAGCTGAGGGCCGCCACAGCTGAGGGCCGCCACAGCTGAGGGCCGCCACCGCCTGATGGCCGCCACAGCTGAGGGCCGCCACAGCTGAGGGGCGCCACAGCCGAGGGCCGCCACAGCTGAGGGCCGCCACAGCTGAGGGCCGCCACCGCCTGATGGCCGCCACAGCTGAGGGCCGCCACAGCTGAGGGGCGCCACAGCCGAGGGCCGCCACAGCTGAGGGCCGCCACAGCTGAGGGCCGCCACCGCCTGATGGCCGCCACAGCTGAGGGCCGCCACAGCCGAGGGCCGCCACAGCCGAGAGCCGCCACAGCTGAGGGGCGCCACAGCTGAGGGCCGCCACCGCCTGATGGCCACCACAGCTGATGGCCGCCACAGCTGAGGGCCGCCACCGCCTGATGGCTGCCACAGCTGAGGGGCGCCACAGCTGAGGGCCGCCACCGCCTGATGGCTGCCACAGCTGAGGGGCGCCACAGCTGAGGGCCGCCACAGCTGAGGGCCGCCACAGCTGAGGGCCGCCACCGCCTGATGGCCGCCACAGCTGAGGGCCGCCACAGCTGAGGGGCGCCACAGCTGAGGGCCGCCACAGCTGAGGGCCGCCACAGCTGAGGGCCGCCACCGCCTGATGGCCGCCACAGCTGAGGGCCGCCACAGCTGAGGGCCGCCACAGCTGAGGGCCGCCACCGCCTGATGGCCGCCACTGCTGATGGCCGCCACAGCTGAGGGCCGCCACAGCTGAGGGCCGCCACCGCCTGATGGCCGCCACAGCTGAGGGCCGCCACAGCTGATGGCCGCCACAGCTGAGGGCCGCCACAGCTGATGGCCGCCACAGCTGATGGCCGCCACAGCTGAGGGCCGCCACAGCTGAGGGCCGCCACCGCCTGATGGCCGCCACAGCTGATGGCCGCCACCGCCTGATGGCCGCCACAGCTGAGGGCCGCCACAGCTGAGGGCCGCCACCGCCTGATGGCCGCCACAGCTGAGGGCCGCCACAGCTGAGGGCCGCCACAGCTGAGGGGCGCCACAGCTGAGGGCCGCCACCGCCTGATGGCTGCCACAGCTGAGGGGCGCCACAGCTGATGGCCGCCACCGCCTGATGGCCGCCACAGCTGAGGGCCGCCACAGCTGAGGGCCGCCACAGCTGAGGGCCGCCACAGCTGAGGGCCGCCACAGCTGAGGGCCGCCACAGCTGAGGGCCGCCACAGCTGAGGGCCGCCACTGCTGAGGGCAACATGCAGGCTTCTCACCTCTGCCCTGAGGTGTCACACGGCGAGCCCCTCCTCTTGCGGGACTCTGGCGTTGCAGGATCCAGGGGGGGTTCCCCAACTGCACTCATTTTCAGCTTCAACTGACCTGAGGAGAGACAGACGAAGGTTCCTCAGCGGTTCCGCTGTGGGACCCTAAACCTGGAGCAGAGGAACCGCTGAGGCTCAGCTGCAGCTTCACAGAGAACCCAAACAGCCAAAGTTGGAGGTTTTTTTCTAAGAACGTCACCAGAAACCTCTAAAGAAAGTTTGATCTCAGAGTTTGAATAAAACAAACAGTCCCGTTCTCCGCCTCGTCTCTCTGGAGTCGACGGCACGGTCGCCATGGAAACAGCAAATGCTGCAACATATTTTAAAGATCAGGAGTTAACAAGCTGCTCACAGGATCCATTAAGGAAAATAGGAAAGTCAGAAGAGGAACTAAAGCGTTTATTAAAAATGATCTAAGCCAGGTTCTGGACTCTTTTATCCCACAGGAACCTCTAAAGCAGCAGAGCATGCTGGGAACTCAAGATGGACCATTTCACTTCCACTCATCGCTTGAATCAAAGAGATCAATAAAGATGAATCAATACGTGAATTAAGCGAGGAGGGAATGGAGAGAAAGAGACTGCAGATCTGCAAAGGAGCCACCCCCACCTATGGACAGAATAGACCACGCCCATTCACAGGGGGCGGGGCTTGATGGCATCAAACCTCAGGAATCAGAGAAGAAAATCAAAGTTTACAGAAATCTGCTAAATAAATGATTAGAAAATCTTAAAAGGTAAACGTTCAGGCTTTTGAGCAGAACCATGGATTTTTCATGCAACAGAACCAGAAGAACCAGAACCACAGAACCCAAAACCAGCAAACGTCTCTGCGAGGAACCGGTCCGCGGTGGGCCCGTCTCAGCTCGGATGCAGCAGACACAGCTGAGCTCTTACTTGGTCTAAGTTTCCAGTGAAGGCTTCATGTGGGGGCTGGGGGGCCTCGGTCTGGAGCAGGGAGGAGCTCGGTGGAGGAGCGCGGGAGGCGGGGTTATGGCTCCTCCTTCCTGTCACATGGTATCACCCCGGGTGTGGGGAGAAGCCTCCTCCAACTGCAAAGCAGAACAGGTGACATGACAGGTGAGGATTTACGTCGCAAAGACGAAAACAAGGGAAAAACAAAAAAACAAACACAATGAACAACAACAAAAAACAACAAAAACACAAAGAACCCCAAAATAACAACAAAAAAACAACTAAAAAAAAACAAAAAACAACAAAAACCAACAAACCAGTTCACAGATTTTAAAAAATGGAGCCAAAACCCAGTGTGGTTTTCAGGGACATAGTTTCTGCAGAGCGGCGGGACTTCACCAGGGGGGTATTCCAGGAACCATGTTTAAACTACCCTGACTTTAAGCCTGAACTCTGGCTGAAATCCTCCTGAACTTGCTTACTCTGGGTATGTCGGTTCCAAAAGACCAGGATATGAGTTAGTGTAATTACCCAGTAACCCTGGGTTAATGCACGTGCACGTCATGTACATAAAGACATTCTCAATGGATCACTGATTTCCAGAGTCACCATGGAAACGCGTGGAGAAAAAAAGAGATGCTATACTTCAGTGAGACGGAGTCTGAGATTTAAATGACGGCGAATGAAGATTATAAGACCATCAGAAGAGTAACATGACTGCATCATCAGCAAAAGAAAGAGTTTCTGCTTGGAGAAAAAGAACAAAGTAAACGCACGAGTTTCTGATCCTATTTTTATTTTCATTGTGACGCATAAATATATAAATTATCCAACTTAAATGAATTAATTCTATTGGTAACAAGTAATTGAGTGAAATTTATTCAACCTAATTTCTTACGTCTATAAAACTCAATAATTGTTAATACAACTCTAATTTACTTATTTATTTAACTAAATGTCATAATTACTCCAATTCAATTAATATTTTTTCCATCTTCATCTATTGTAATTCTTGAATTCTCATATGTCTGAGTTTAAGACCGCAGATAAACTCATTTTAGTAACAAAAAGAGAAAGAAGCAATATTCACAAAAGGCATACATACATTTACCATTACTCCAACATCATCATTACAGTTACCTGACAATAGGGGTGCTATATAAACTCCTCATCCTCCTCTTCCTCATGGTTCAGAGACTTAAGCAAAGTAGACAAAATAACTACACAAAACACAGTAAAACAGCTAAACAACTAAACACATTTGGTCAAAAACCCACACTTAAACCCAAATCCGTCCAGACAGGCAAAGGGAATGGTATCCCACAATCCCTTGCGGTGCCGATCTAACAGCAGCACCAAAGTTACACCTACTTAACTGAATTCATTTGAATGAAAGTAAAATAACTGTCTGAAAACTACGTGTTATTTTAAAGTGACTTAAATAAAAAATGATTTATCGTAACTGAAGCAAATAATGAAGTTAGATCAAAGTAAAAAGTTTCTCTTTAAACATCCATATATGGTCTTATCAGCCTCTCATGGTGGAAAAAGTATTATCTGAGCTTCTTCATCCACTAAATCATCTTCAAATGGACACGCCATGCTGCTGCACCTCTCTGAAAACAAACTAACCTTCAACTAAACCTGCTCCAGACCAGGTTATGTTCAGAGCATGAGTTGCTATGGCAACTTGACCTACCCTGAAACATACCTCCATTTCTGGAACCCAAAGCTGAGGTTATCCACTTCCTTAGCCTCAAACTTACCGTGGGAGCTAGCAGAACCTGCTTTCTGGAATACCGCCCAGAAATTCACGTCTGAGTTGTGTGTGGGACTGTTGTCGCCAAGCAACCCCGCCCCGCATCCCGTTATCCATCTGTGTACACATTCTCCCTCAGGCTTACAGCCCCTCACACCCCCAACCCAGTAGCAGATCCATCCATCCATTCGGTTCTGATCCAGATTCCAGCTCAGACCAGGAAAACAGAGAATTTCATGGATCTGTTGGTCTGCAGGTGGATGATCGGAAAGGGGCGGAGCCTGGAGACGGTGACCCCGCCCCTAACTACAAGCTTTTTCCAATGGCATTTTTCCTGTTCTTCAATAACTGCAGCGGTTCCATCTCTACGTACGTGAACCGCTTCTTATTATGAACGGTCAGCATAAACTGGGTTCAGGATCCAGTCCGGAAACCGCAGATTCAAAGACTGCAGACAAGCCCCGCCCCTCTGCTGCGTTTGCAGTCCTCCAGAGAAAAAAGAGGTGTGAAAAACGTTGTAGGAACTGACGTGGTCGTCGTTGATGAATGCATCAGGATGCAGGTCTGAAGAGGTTTGATTGACAGGTCTGTGGCAGAATTGAGACCTCCTCAGGTCTGTATCCCGTGATGCATCATCAAAGAACACGGAGCTCAGGTTGACGGCGCCCTGAAGCCGCTCCTCGCCAACATCAAACAGATGGTTCATGGGAAAATCCCGCTGTGGTTCCTCTCAGGAACCAGAACAAACTCATTTACGTCTCCAACACCAAAGGAAAGCCGGTGACACGGAGGAGGAAGCCGTCCGGCTGCAGCTTGAAACCCAAAACGTATCTTCATTGTTAATAAACTGCATGGGGGGGTGGGGGGTGGGAGAGCCTAAAGTTTTCCTGCTCAGATAAACTAAAACCTACAATAAACAGGGCTGTTCAGCGCAATGCTTTTGAATATGTGGGCGGAGCAGCAAAAACCGCCGTCTGGTTGGACCGCTGGTTGATTGACGCGGTCTTGCTTTGGTACCGACTGTCCTTCACGCGTTTCCTTGACCCGATGTTTCCCACGTCTGAGATTCTCTTCAGATTTTAGGAGGACGCTTCCGCCCCGGTCCTCTCCGCCGTGCGCCTGAAAGCGCGTCAGCGTCCCGAGGCGCCGCTCCCCCACCAAAACCAAACGTCTGTGGGCGTGTGGTGACGATGGAGCGGAGGACGGCTGCAGCCACGGCCCCGCCCTGTCCAGCACGTCTCTGCAGGCTTGTTTGGAAGCTGACGCGGGTTCGATGCCTCCTCTATCAGTGCTTGTGTCAGCACAAGGACTGGGAGAGCGAGCCGTGCAGACGTGACGCACGGCCGTGGGAAGATTCCAGTTCACCGCCCCACCGACTTTGATAAAAGGAACACGGGAGCCACGTCGGCAAAGACTTTTCAAAATAAAAGCTGGCAGGCATTAGGAACATAAAACACTAAACTGAAATTGCATTGTGGGTAATTTCCTGCCATGGCCTTGGTTTTCTTCAGTTCACCACTGAAACTTTACTGATATTTATCTGAAAAATCAGATCGATCCATCAAAAGTCTAAATCTATTTTTCTTTAAAGAATTTTTGGTCAAAAAATTTGATTTTGAATGTTTATTTGTGTTTATTTCCTGTGTGAAATAGAAGTTTACTGCAGTGCGGCAGCAGAAATGTTTTCACTTCAACAAACCGGACCGGAGCGGCAAAAAGTCCAGAAACTGAGAACCTCCACGATCACACGTCCTAAAAAAATGATGAGAGGAGATGTGGCGCCATGGTAACTGTTGTAACCATGGTAACCGAAAAGATTCTGAAACCTGCAGCAGCATGGCCTTAGAAATGAGCTCATTTAGTAAATAGCAGCTTTCCTCTGCTGGAACTAAAGCAACAGTCCCAGGTTCTCCTGCATTAGGAACATTTGGTTCGGTTCTGAAGTCCAGCTTGGCCGTTCCTCAGAGACACCACCTTCCAGCTTCTCCAGCAGCCGTCAGGACGTCCAAAAGCGCAGCTTCTGCTGACCCGACCCGACAGCCGACCCGACAGCAGACGCGGTTCAGGCATTCATGGCCTCGGTCCTGAAGCTGTTCTGCAGGACTTGGTGTTGGTCCAAATACCTGCTGATGTGGTGGAGCCGGTTCGGAGGAAGTGGACCTCCCTGCTCCTTCACTCGCCTCCTCCTGGTTCCTCCGCCTGCCGCTTTCCACCGTTTCTCTCTCCTGCAGGAGGCCTTTTTCCAGGTAAATGTGTCCCACCGCCGTGGACCGACGGCGCCATGCTCCTCCCCCTGACCGCAAACTGAGGCAAAAACCCAACCAGAAACAAACGACGCAGAACTTCTAAGATTTGCTTTTGGGCCAACAGACGGAAGGCAGCGATCTGATGAAGCCTAGTTCTCCAGAATCCCACCTCCGCCCGCCTTCCCCCCATCCCTTCTCCCCGCAGCAGTGGCACTGATTGGTTCGTCCCACGAGCACCTGACAGATGCACCAATCAGCTTTGGTACTTCCTGTACCACGTTTCAACCTGTAGGCTTTCTGTCCAGAAGCTCTCGGTTTCACAAAGAAAGCCGCTAAAGTTCCTGGAGCTCAGATGGGTCATTTTCCTGACGGGTTTCCGGCTCGGACGCCAGAGCGGTTGCTCCGTTTCCCCCATTTTGAACGCTGATGCAGAAAAAAGGGAAACTGGTTTGAAGTGTTTACATTTGAACCAGTTTCAGTTTCACGTGAACATGTCAGACCTGATGTGAGTGACATTTAATCCACATCCTTGCTTCCAATGGTCGCTCTGGGGCTGTCCGTCACTTTCCTCTGTGGGGTCACAAAGGTCATCAGCTCTTTGTGATGATTTTTGAAACTTTTGCTCGACCTGCTTCTCCTTTACAGCCATAGCAAACATTGCCTCTCAGGCCTTTGATGCTGACCGTAACGCAGAGGGAGGGGCGGCGTC
The DNA here is from genome assembly GCA_023969325.1 of Oryzias curvinotus. Lineage (NCBI taxonomy): Eukaryota > Metazoa > Chordata > Actinopteri > Beloniformes > Adrianichthyidae > Oryzias > Oryzias curvinotus. The sequence goes on from CM043729.1 coordinate 20,092,355, forward strand.
CAGAGCCAGCATGGAGGACAGTCTGATCTCCTGAACACATCATTATTCCAACACGGAACAGCAGGTCGTCAAACGGCGTCACACAGACCTGGAAGTACCGCTGAAGGCGCCGCCCCTGCAGCAGACGGTGAAGCTCGCCGTCCCAGGAGGGTCTCTGGATGATGTCATGAACCAGACAGACATGGAGACGGGACCACCCTGGCTTTTGTAGAACCTGATCTCTAACCGGACCAACAGCCAATGCTTCCATGAGGCCAAAAAGCTGTCAGTAGCCCCGCCCACACGCCATGGGAGCGTCTAGTTCATCAACACATTTTTGGACAAACCAGCAGCCAATATGACGCCTGAACTGCGGTGGGCGTGAACCCAGCTGGAAGATACAGAACATCCCTTTCTGACAGGAATTCTTTAGAACCAGACCAACGCAGAACGCCGTCGCGGTTCTGTCACAGAGCAAACGACTCGACCAATCTGGACCCGGAGGTCCAGAACACACGGGTTCAGGAAAAGCAAAGTTTGGACTTCATGAAACGATGGAAGAACCAATTCCAGACCGAACGATGGCGGTTCTGAACCCAAAACCAACAGGAACTAGAACCTGACAGAACTACAGCACAGCTGCTCACCCCCCATGAAGAACCCAACATGTCTGCACATCAGACACAGCTCTGGTTCTGCAGCAGGTTCTCCTGATCCAACAGAACCAGCCTCCTCACGGAGCGGTGAGTTCACAGAATCACAGGCTCCTGCACAGATCTTCAGCTTAGAGCACACAACGATGAAGACGAGGGCAGCAGAGATGATGCTCTGCTCCAAAGCTCCCATGTGAGGAGCCTCAGCAACCATGGAGGTCTGAGGAACCGACCCGATCCACAGGTGATGAAGACCCGATCCACAGGTGATGAAGACCCGATCCACAGGTGATGAAGACCCGATCCACAGGTGATGAAGACCCGATCCACAGGTGATGAAGACCAGATCCACAGGTGATGAAGACCAGCATGAAGGTCCTGACATCACGTGACCCCGCAGGCCCCAGGGGGGAGCAGCGGGGTCTGGGTCGGGTTCTCTGAGGGGGGGGTCACGGCTCCTGGGGAGCTGCGACACCGTCAGGCCCGCCGTTACGTAACGACGCCGCCCCGCCGCCTCAGACCGTAGCGGGTCCGGTGGTCTCCGCGGACCGACCCTGCCTCCGATCGGGACGCAACGACAGCAGCTGAAGGCCCGCAGGCCCCGCGGCTGCGGCCGCACAGACGCACGCGCGCAGGGCCCGCGCGGGGCTCTTACCTGTGTGGCAGTCCGGCGGGCTCGTGGAGGATCCCCGCGGCGCGGAGCCTCTCTCCCGGGCAGCGGGGAGAGAGAACCGGCGCAACCGGACCCACGTTCTCATGCGGGGGAGAGGTTTGCGGGGAGCTGCGGGGTGATCCCGCGAGCACGTTTCCGCGTGGGAGTGGGGTTGAACGTGTTTGTCTGTTTACTGTCAGCTGTGTTGACAAACAATCGTGCGTGCTTCGGATCACGCGCAGGTTAGCCGAGCAGCTAGCCGCGCTAGCGTGGGAGCTAGCGAGCTAAACCTGAACGTCGCTCACAAAATCCAGTCCCCCCCCCCCTTCGTGCGGGACTCAGCCCCCTCAGACGGCGGCGGCTCGTGCGCAGCTCCAGGAGAAACACGCGGGTGGTTCCGTGTCCGTGACGATGCGCTCGCGCTCTTCTAACGTGAGCTGTCGCTTCGCTCTGTGATCTCCGCCATTTCCAGCCTCAACACAAACAAACACGGCGCGCGCGCACGCAGGCGCGCTCACGACGGTGGGAGAGAGGAGCCGCGTGTACGCGCCTCGCGAGCGGTCACTCAGACCCGCGTGCGACCATGACGCAGAAAAAAAACTCCAACAGAAAGTAAAACCCGCGCGCGAGCACGTGCACGGTCAGTGGCAGTGAACTGTAGGTCCCCCTGTCTGTGGCGTGGACACGTGCGCGTGGACGCGCGTGTTTCTTAAGTTTCTAACGTGAATCAGCTGAAAGTACGGGAGTCGGTTTGGGTCAGAATTCATCTGCAGATTTTACTTCATTCCATAATTTTTTCCAAATTAAACCTTAAATTGTGAGACTCTGCCGCGGACTGGAACCCTCCACCCCAGATAGGCTCCAGCAACCGCGTGACCCAAACCAGCACCCCCCCCCCCCCCCCCCACTGTTATGCAGTAACGTGGAAATAAAACCTTTGATTCCCCTAAAGGACTGAAAACGCTTCTTCTAACGTTCACCGTCAGGACGTCCTGCTGACCTTCTGACCTCCGTCCTTCGTTTTCTGGACCTGCTTGGAGCCGTTGGGGTTCACAGGTGGAGTCGTCGGCTCCCTCTGGACGCTCCACCACAGGGCCTCCAGCTTCATGGCGTTGATGAAGACCAGTCCAGGACTCTGCTGTGGTCAGACTGAACTTTGTAATCTTCAGTCAGTTCATCTTCTCTGTGCTCCAGCTGCTCCCTGTAGGGGGCGCCACAGCACACCATTCCTCCTCCTCCTCCTCCTCCTCCTCCTCCTCCTCCTCCTCCTCCTCCTCCTCCTCCTCCTCCTCCTCCTCCTCCTCCTCCTCCTCCTCCTCCTCCTCCTCCTCCTCCTCCGGGCGACTCGATTTGATGAACCAGCAAACATCAAACGGAGGAATTTATCAGCAGAATGACTTTCTATCCGACCAGAACAGCTGAAAGTTTCACTTTTATTGATCCTTTTCCAGAGTACATCCACGTGAGCAGACTAAAACGGTTCGGTCTCCAAGCTAAAAGAAACATTAGAAAAGTTAACAAAGACAGAGGGATCCAGCGCTGACGTCCTCATGACTATCCAGAACCAGCACATCAACCCAAACTAAACAACAGACCTGCATTTAGCAGCAGATGTTTGACTTATTGATCCAAATACAAACAGATTGTCACTGATCATCATGTCCTGGTTCCTGCGGTCGTCACGGCGACGCCTCACTGTGGGACTCCTGCCGTCTTCCTGTAACGCCGATAAGACGGAGGCTTTCTGCAGCGCCAGTTAAAAACGAGGTCATGGATTCTGAAAGGCCTCTAAAACGATACAACACGCAGATGATTTCATGAATTCTTCCTCTGGTTCTAGAAAATGTCCGATTCTGCGACATCTTTGATATTTGGACTTATCCTACAGCAATAATGTTATAAACCTCTGCTCTCAGATGAAGAAAGCAGCTCAGATGAGTCTGTTTCCCTTTGATAGAGGTCGGGGTTCTGGTCGGGTCCAAATCAACTGACTGCTCATGGAAGCTTTGGAAAAGACAGGATGGGCATTAAATGTGCAGGACTGACAGAAAGGAGCGAAGACGTGAATCATTTGTCCCTAAGACCACATGTGTCTGGAAGTTTGGTTTTCATTCATGTTCAGGGGCTGAAATTTGGGTCAAAACTTGGAGAAAGGAAAGAAAATCCTTAAATGTGGGATACAGACATTTTTATGCTATAGACAAGGACCCCAAGAGGAAAAACGAGAAATCCTCTGGAATTCAGGAAGTTGAATTGGGTGGAAATGACAACAGCAAAGCATATAAAGTAAGGGTTTTCCTCTGAGGATCTGGCAGAACATGAACAGCTGAGGAGATGCAGTTCCACGATGGACACGTCTGCACCTATGAGCTTCTATGGAGGCATGAGAAAAGCCTGAAACCAGGGTTGTGCTGCATTCAGGCAGTTGGAGGAAACTGAGCTCAGATGAAGAACAAACTGCAGGATTCCTGCAAACACGTTCCTCTGAACCAGAAGCTCAACTGCTTTGTTATCGGTTTACTTTTGAATGAACAGACTTCAACCACTAGATGGCGGTAAATTTTCATTTTATTATCTTATTGCGCATGCGTGTTTACAGACTTTCAGACACTAAAACGTGTTAGTTTAAATTATTTCATTACGAGAAACATTTATGTTTTCTTTATTCAACAAAACAGGAACAGATCCAAGCAGATGTTGTTCCCCTATGGGGCGCGTGAAGCCCTGCCTAGTGTAAACATATCGGTCTTCTTCTGCGCGTGCGCGACTCCGCTAGGTAAAAAGTTTGAATTTGCGCATGTGCGGCTGCGCAGTCTCCTTAGGGTACGGCTTCAGAGCTAGGCACGTGGGAATGTCCTCGGGCTGCTCCACCCACAGTTTGTGCGCCACACCTGCGCGCGTGAGGGCGTCCGCGAGCCCGCAGAGCGCGGCCTCGTCCGGAGCCTGCAGGCGGACACAGCAGTCAGAACGGTTCGACCCAACCAACGACATTCGGAATCGGGAGCTGCACGTCTTACCGCTAGAACCACCTTGTGCATGGAGTCCAGGTCCGCGAGGTACCGCCGCGTGTCCGGGTCTTCGTAGTGCACGTGGATGGCGGCGGTGGCCGCGTGGCACGCTTGCGCGATGACGGCGCCAAGAGGCCAAGACAGTTTTTGCGTTAGATCCGAGCGAACCACCACATACTGGACCAGCCGAACCCCGGGAGGACCCGCTCCTGAGGCGGACATATTTGGGCTGCACCGGAACTGTTGATGCACTTCCGGTTTAGGAAGGAAATCTTATCCGGGCTGAGTGGCGCCCCCGTGCGGTCATTAGTGTCACTTCACGATGACTAAAGCTGAGATTCTAGTCAGAAAGGAGGTTCTAAAGCGATTTACAAACAGACTGAAATCATCTTTTCGCTTCCAAACATCGAATCTAGTAAAAACGCAAATTCAGGGTGAAATAGTTTAGTTTTTCCGTCACTAACAGACTTTCAAACCGCAGATTCATCCCGTTAAAAAAGAGGAGAGGACTCTGTGACTAGTACTTCCTGTAATCAGGAACTCTTCCCGGAAAGTCTAACAAATCTGCTTCAGTCTCAGTCTCAACATCTTAAAAAACATTCATATTAATTGCAGTTAATGTGGAGATCATTTAGAAACGATTACATGTCTTTGTTGTTGATGTAAAAAATTGAAAATGATATTTATTTTTATATCTTTAAAGATTCTCCCTAAAATAGCTAAATATACCACTTTGATGATTTTTGAAACTAAAAAGAAGCACAAGATCCTTTTTGTGGTTGGTTTTGTATATTCTGGTTAAATTCTATATTCATGAATGCTAATTTAATCATAAAAAATGTCCATGAAAATGTGAACTTGTACATAAAATCCAAATCCCACTTGTGTTATTTGTGCATCAATTTATGCAAATAAACTCCATTTTCTCTACACCAGGGGTCGGGAACCTTTTTGGCCGAGAGAGCCATAAACGCCACATATTTTCAAATGTAATTTAGAAAGAGCCATACAATAATGTAGCGTCCCTGTCCCACACTGAGGCACGGAGACTGAACCTCTTGTAAGGTTCTTTATTCTGGTTACTGCAGACCGCAGCAAACGCCGTAAAATTAATACAGTAACTCCTCAATCTCTCCCGCTGACACGAGAGCGCTTCTCTCAACTTTATATTCCCTGCTCCCGCTCCAGCCCTCCTATTTCTCTTATTCGGCCCATAGCTGAACCCCATTGGTCCAAACTACCTAACAACAGGCTGAGCGACAGAACGGAGAGCCAATCAGATCTCTGCATGATGTGTTTAATGAACTCCAGAACTTTTAACGCGGCCCAACAGCGGACCCAACTCAGTCCACTACAATATGTTTAAAACTAAAAATACAAGTGAATGTGAGCATTTGATGTAATTTCAACACTTTTAAAGTACAATAAGTCTGTGGATTCTTTTTAATAACATTGTTATGCTGTTGCTAATAATGATGAGTATTTTTCGTGGTGGTTTTGCTGATGGTCTAGTCTGGTTGATACGTGGTGAGTTTCAGCTTCATGCAGGCGTTGAGACTTTAAACGTGATCGTAGGTCTGAATGTTCTGGAGATGTAGAAAGACTGCTCACATGCAGACGTGGAGACAAACACACACTACGTTTTTACAATCCCTGCGCGATTCACCTGCTGCCTGTGGAGGAAAGCAGAGGGTGGGGGGCACCCCCACCCTCTGCTTTCTTCCTCACATCCCGTACCCTCATTTGCGCTCTTTCTCAGAGACGGGAGCGCGCAGGTTTAGGCACGGCAATTAATAGGTTTCCTGCTGGAATAAACTCTGTGAAATAGTAGATAATAGTAAACTGAGTGCTGGCGCAGGTTTTTCTCTCCAAGCACCGCTACTACTGCGCGCCTCTGGCATCGCATCGCGCATGAGAAGGACTGGTCTGATGAAAAAAAAAATGGTATAAATAAAGATTTGTCTGCGAGCCATACGTGACCATCAAAAGAGCCATATGTGGCTCGCGAGCCATAGGTTCCCGACCCCTGGTCTACACTGTTCTCTTGCTTTGAACTTGCAATCTGTTCAATAAAGTAGTAAAATAACACTGAAGGACCCTTTTCTGCTTCTGTTGCCATGGAAACGTTCATAACCGTTTTCCTGAATCTGCTGCTGCATCCCAGGATCCTTCAGGTTAAACCTGCGTGAAAACGGATTCACCTGCAGGACGAGCGCCGCCTTCAGACGCGTTGAGAAAGATCCCGACTGAGAAGCAGAGCCAGCAGTAAATGTCACAATAATTCTTTATTAAGCATACACTTTATAATAGAAATATAAAATATGCTATTTTTGTTTTTAAAATCGAGAGACATCATCGTATCTGTGTAGAGACAGACGACCGTACAAACAGGTTTGAACTCCTACCAAAATCTGCAGCTGCTCTGAGCGGAGCCGTCCTGAGGCGGGGGCCGGCTTTTTCCAGGGAGGGGGTCTCCGTTCCTCAGCAGGGACCTGCTCGGAGCTCAGTCCTCCTACTCTAAGATGCAGAGAGCACAACAGCCTAGCACAGATGCCTCCAGCTAATCTGACGGCGGTCCGACGAGGACGCCGCTCGGAGCGGTTACCAAGAAAGTTACCAAGAAATGAAAACATCAAACATACTGATGGTCACTCGTCTGCAGGGAAACGACAGATGGGGGAGCTGATGGTGGGTGGGTCAGCTTCAGCATGATTCTCCACACCCCCACCTCAGCCGGACGACCCCCACGGCGAGCGATAACGGAGTTCACAAAGTTCCTCTTATGTTTAAACGTTGGTCGACATGCTGAGTCCTCGTGTTTCAGACTCAAAAGGAAAAGTACTGGGCGAAGCAGTCCTGGCGCTGGGGGTCGGCGGGGTCAGGGCCGGGGTCCTTACTTTCAGGAGGGCTTCAGGTGACAAACAGAATCAGGGAGGAAGGCAGACGTTAGCGGCAAACTGGTGTCACACATCCTGCATGCAGAGCCGTTTCTGTCCACACGGGGGCAGCACAGCTGACCGTCACGCATGAACGGAGGTTCTGCAGAAACCTGCACACCTTTCCGAATGTTTGGATTCATCCAACAAGGATTACTATTAAACATCTGTGAACCGAAATATTTTCATGCTTAGACTCTAAACTGAGACTCAACATGTCACTACAGCCATGCGACCTTTGACCTCCGTTTGCTGTGTAACTGATGGAGGCGTGACAGAAGCTTCCTCAGGTCAGTCTCATGACCTCTGCAGCACTGCGGGCCGCAGGAGGAGCTGGATCTGCTGCCGGTTTAGGAGAACGCTGCGGTTTACAGCTCTAGCTGGGGTCCTTGAACGTCACCCGGCTCGGCTCAGGAGAATTTCTGACTCTCCATCCTTTTGGGATCCAGAAACAGTTCTAGTTTGTTGTGTGGGCCTGAAAGTTTGGCTCCAGGATGAAGCCCCGCCCCCTCGCTGTAACAGGCTGGAGAGGAGGAACCAACCCCCCCCGAGGAGCCTGAAGGCCTTCAGAGTGCACGTGCTCACGCTCGTGCTCACTCTGGCTCATTCCACGAACAGCAGCAAACATGCAGCACAGGTAAACGCCCACAGCCCCTCCCCGCCATGCAACAGCGCTCTGCAGGAGCTCCGCCCACAGACAGGAACATGCTGCACTTGTGTTGCAGATGAGATGAGGACACTCAGGATGGAGACAGCAACCACAGACACGTTTTATAACTTCCTGGGAGGAGGAGGAGGAGGAGCATGCACGGACCAATGAGATGAGAGGAAAAAACACGCCCCTTTTGCATCCACAGCCATTCAGAGAGCTTCATTCAGCCCCTGCTGCTGTCAGCTCCTTCCCAGACTGACACCAACTTCCAGGTTGAAGCTGATCAGCCAGAAGCACAAGCTCTGAACCGGCAGGTGGGAGGAGAGCGACCCGTCTGGACCGGCGTCTTTGAAACCTTTGGAGCCGAGCTTCATTCCAGTTCTGGGACCCGAAGTTTGGAACGAACGTATCAGACTCCTCTCTGAGCCCCCAGAGCGGCGGTGGGCCGAGACCGAGGTTACGTGTTTCCGCCTGCGGGGTGGGCTCCTTGCGGGAAGGATGGTGTGCAGAAATGGAGCGCCCGTGGCCGACGGCGGCGGCGTGAGATGTTTGATTCGGCTGGAGCTCTGAGAGGGCCTCACCTCAACTTCTTGGCCTCGGTGGGAGGGGTCGGCAGGGCAAGAGGTTTGTTGGCGTTGAGCTCGAGGTGGTGTAGGGGGGAGTTGGGGATGGGCTCGAGGCGGTTGGGCAGGGGCGGGGGTGGGGGTGGAGGCGGGTGCAGCCCGCCCCCCACGACCACGCCCGTTCCTGCGGCCTGCAGAGCCCTGACATTGGAGGAGCTGCTGAACCTGCTGGCTGCTGATTTCTCAACCTTTTTCTTTTGCTACACAAAAACAAAAAGAACAGGGGGGGGGGGGGGCAGGTCAAACAGGTAGGTTTAAAAGAAAAATGAGGGGGGGGGCAAATGGAGAGGGAGGAAAATCCCGCCCACCAGAGACAGGAAAGCTGATGTGATTGGAGAGAGAATGGGTCAGCCGGTTCTGAGCGGGATGACGGTTCTGATAGGGGGCGGGGCAACAGAAAGCTGAGGGGGCGGGGTCAGAGGACAGACAGAACTGATGGAGACAAACGTTCACAGCGGAAGTTATAGAACCTGCAATGCGGTCAAACACGCTCGTGCACGTGGAGGCGGGTCGTCCTGCAGCGCCGCCACGGACCAATCAGAGCTCAGATCCACTTTGTCTCTTTTTAACTTGAGCAAAAGTGGCGTTCTAGTGCAGGAATCAAACATGGAGGAGCAGAACGTCACTATGGGCGGTAAAGGTGGTTTACTACTCTTATTTTGAAAGTATGTCTGATCACTTCCTGTTCTTTCTGCCTCTGATGCAGAGGAGCGCGTTTGACTTTTGCTTCAAACGGAGGTGAAGTCTGAACTCCTCATCCAGACTTCCTGAGGTTTGTGGACGTGTGGATGTGAGGCCACTCCTCCACAGACGGCCCTGGTGGGGGTGAGATGAGGAGCAGCGGCGCGGTGCGGCGCGGCGCCCCCTACCTTAATCAGCGGGTTGATGACTCCTACGTTGGGGCTGGCGTTGAAGACCTTGTTGAAGTTGGTCTCCCTGTTGACGAGCTCCAGCTGGTAGAACTTCTTGTCATCCTGATGGAGGAAAAATAGTTTTAGCGGCGCTCCTGGGAGGACAGGAAGTGGGGGGGCTCCACTTCCTGTCCCTGAAGTCAGACCTGAGAGGATCTGCCCCCAAAGTTCAAATAGACCTTCATAGAAGAAGATTCTCCATCCCGATGACTTAGTCCAACCCCCCAGGAGGACCCCCCCCCCACACACACACACACACTCACCACCAGCTTCTTGACCAGAGTTTCCCGCTCTGAGACCATGTCCTTCAGCTCAGCGATGACCTGCAGGTCTTCAGGACGGCTCTCTCTGTTCCTGAACTTCTCCTCCGTTCCTTCCAGCCTGAGACACAAGCGGGGGGTGGGGTTACAGGTAGAGGGGGGGGTCTTTTTACTTCCTTACCCGTAAAACATTAACAGATCTAGAAACGACTTCCTGCTGATCAGGGGTGGATTCATTCTGACAAACACATTCATGGATTCAAAAAAAGAAAACTTTATTCAGATCAAGCTGTGGACACTGAGTTTCCAAAGATGTTAGAACCAATTTAATGTACTATTTTCAGACGCAAAAAGTCGAATTTGTAAAAAGAAATCATACAATAGAAGAATCTTGCAGACAAAAACCCTGCAGCTGCAATAGCTCCGCCTCTCATTCAGCAGACATGGCTGCAGCTGCATAAGCTCCGCCTCTCATTCAGCAGACATGGCTGCAGCTGCATAAGCTCCGCCTCTCATTCAGCAGACATGGCTGCAGCTGCACAAGCTCCGCCTCTCATTCAGCAGACATGGCTGCAGCTGCATAAGCTCCGCCTCTCATTCAGCAGACATGGCTGCAGCTGCACAAGCTCCGCCTCTCATTCAGCAGACATGGCTGCAGCTGCAAGCTCCGCCTCTCATTCAGCAGACATGGCTGCAGCTGCAATAGCTCCGCCTCTCATTCAGCAGACATGGCTGCAGCTGCAATAGCTCCGCCTCTCATTCAGCAGACATGGCTGCAGCTGCAATAGCTCCGCCTCTCATTCAGCAGACATGGCTGCAGCTGCAATAGCTCCGCCTCTCATCCAGCCTGCAGCTTGGGGCGGGGCTTATTTTTGATTCCAGGTAAACTGAGGAATACAGCGATGAGGGCGCTTTGAAGCAGGATGAACACCAAAAGTGGTCCTTCATCTCCTTTTAGCCTCCACAGATGAATCTTTGTTCCGGATGAGTGGCGAGGAGGCGGGGCAAAGCTCAGGTGTGGGGAGGAACAGGTGAGTACGTACAGAATCTGAAGGGCGGAGATCTTGTCCTTCAGCACCTCCTGGGCTTTGTTGAAGTCGGACAGCATGTTCTGCGTCTCCCTGCTGTGGGCGGCGTTCAGCTCCGACAGCTCCCGCTCGTGCCTCTTCATCAGCTCCTGCTCGTGCGCCCTGAGGAGACACGGCGCTCCGTGAAACCACACGGACGCACGGAGACAAGCCGCTATGACCCCCCCACGAAGAGCTGCTGCTGCTCATGACATGTTTCACAAATGTTTCACAAATGTTTCATGTTAAAGCCCAACAGGAGGCGCTAGAACGGGCCTGACAGGAAACCGAGGGAGAAGGGGGGGGGCATCCTTTATTCATGGTCTATTTTTAGACTCAGTTCTGACAGACTTATGTAAGGGGGGTGAATGCATAAATATCTATGGAACAGAGACGCCTCCTCCTATAGGATGGATGGTCCTGAGAAGGAAGCAGCTGGCATCGTCATGGCAACTGTGACGTCAAACTCAGCATTAAGATGAAGATCTGCTGAGGGTGGAATCAAAACGTGGAGCTCACCCGAGACCCACCAAGAATCTGTTCAGTTAGAAAAGTAACAAGTTACATCTACTCAGCTACATCTACTTTAGGAACTTTTTCACATTTGTACTCCTAGCAGTAGTTTTACTGCAGTGTTTCTACTTTTACTGGAGTAAATGTATTTTATTTTGTTACCATGACAGAGGAATTCCCAACGTTCTTCCTTGTGTTGGTTTGTTTCCATAACTACTCTGAAGTACTGTTTCACAGCTGTGTACTTCTACTCGGATGAGCATTTTCTTTTTAAAGGAAAATAGGAGAACATTGACTGTAAATGAACTGGACAGAGAGGCCCCGCCCCTTCTGGCGCTCCAAACAGGAAGTGGCTCAGAGAATTCCACAGAGGAATGATCAGCGGTTCCTCCGACATTCTATTGGTCAGAAGAACCATGATAATGACCGACTGTTTCTCTGTAGTTCACGTTCTAAACGGAGCAAGCGGACGGCGCCGTGAACGGCGTGGACTCACCGGATCTGCTGGTTGGCCTCGCTGCGGATCTTCAGGACCTCCTTGCCCTTGGTCTCCAGCTCTTTGGTCACGGTGCTGATGTTCTCGTTGAGCGTGTGGATCTGGCGGTCCAGCTGGACCACCTGGGTTTTCCTCCTGGACACCTCGTCCTGCAGCTCTGAGATCCGGTCCAGAAGCTCCCGCTCCTGAAAGGCAGGTGCGGCCCGTCAGCGGCTTCCTCAGCAAAACCTGCAGACTTTCTGACGCCGGAGGCGGGGCTTCCCCACGGCTGGAAACGTGGCGTTTTTCAGAGCACAGACGGATTCTGGAGAATTCTCCCCGTCTGAGCGTCATGAGCCACACCCACCCGTCTGAAACGTCTGATGCCCCCCCGCTGGAACCAGGAGGTCAAACTGAAGCCGGCGTCAGCGTCTGACTCCTCTGGGAGCAGAGAGGAGAAGAACCCAGCATTGCTGCTCCTCCCACACCTCTGAGGAGGTGCAGCAGAAACATCGCTGCTGTGCGTGAGTGTCTGTGACAGGGACTCGAACGTGACGGCAAGGCGCCTCCTGATAACACACAGCTGTGGAGGAGAAGGAGGGAGCTCCTACCTGCGTCCGGTTGCTCTCCAGCACCTCCTCCAGCTGGGCCTTGGCGGCGGCGGACTCCTGCTGGTGCGTGTGGCGCAGGTGTTCGATGGCCGAGGCGTGGATGTGGTTGAGCTCCGAGCGCAGGGAGGCTGCGGCGAGAGTTTTCAAATCAGGACGTCAGAAACGCTCCCAGTTTGAGAAGATCTGTTAACGACATTTCTGATGCTCGAATGTTTGAATCCATGACTGGACCTCAAAAACATTTAGGAACAAGAAATGTTTACGGTCAAACGATAAAAAGTGAGAGGTGAAGGAAATCCAGGGGGTTCTGCTTCCAGTGGGATGTTCAGAAGGTTACTTTAGAACGCTCTAAATGCTAACTTCCCAATTCACAGCTGTGTCCAGCCGTGCACAGGTTGGGGCTCACCCAGCATGGCTTTGCCCTCGTCCTCCAGCTCAAAGCGCAGCGTCTGCAGCTCCTGCTCCGACTGCTGCTTGAGCGTCTCGATGCTCTGGCGGTGGGCCTCTCTGAGCGACTGCAGCTCTGCGTGGTGATGGTGGCGCAGACGCTCCTCCAGCTCCTGGAGGACAGCAGAGAGGCAAAAAGGACATTTAGAGTCCAGGTGATCTGTGAGGAGGTGAAAACCTTAACAACAGATGCACTAAAATCCCAGATTAGACAGAGAACAGAAAGGAACTAAGGTGTAGTTGAAGCAGCAGCTGCTCCCATGTCGTCTGTAACGAAAGACTCAGATGTTTAGATCTGGTCACACACAAACTCCAGATGCTTTTAATTACACAAAGTTGTTGTTTCAAGATGTAAAAGTCATTAAAAGTTTCAGAAATAAACTAAATCAGACATTTTTACCTTCTGCTGTACTAAAACTGGCCACAAGAGGGCAATAAATGCAACATTACCCAACTTTGAATGTGGACTGTTTCCAGGTGTGTTGTTCCAGGTACGCCTTTGCTTTTGCCCCTAAATCAGTTCTAAATCAGTCACATCTGCGGATTATTCAGAGACTTTCTGCAGGATTTTCTTTTGCATAAACCCACATCTGAGGCTCACAGGGGGAGGAGGAGGAGTTTGCTTCATCTCTGCTTTCAGACCAGAACACCTGAAAACTGCCGTGGGCGTCCACGCCACCGCGACCACCTTTCCATCAGAGGAACCGGGATTTCTACAGGTGACGCCTTCCGCTCAGGCGGATCTGGGGCTCGTAGCGTTTCTAACAGCCTCTGATCGCTTCCGTTCATTAGAATTGATCATCAGCCCTTTTGTGTTGCAGGTCGATAAAAACTGCAGCTTTTATTCCTTTCATTAAAGCCAGCGCATTAATCACAGAGAACCCTGAAGGCGGGAGTTAATGCTCAACCCCCCCCCCCCCGGCTGTGTTCTAACTCCTCCATCTGTTTCCATTAAGCAGAGATCAATACCTGCCCGTCCGCCCAAGGTGGAGAACATTTAGGTAAAGGGACGGTTCTAAGGCGGGAGCAGCAGGGTGATGCGGCGCTCTGCAGGCAGACTTTTACTTGCAGCCCTGAAATGCATGATGGGTAACACAACAGACCCCCCCACAGAGCCAGACTGTTGGTGCTGCAGGGAGATTCTGGGTAATCTTTCCAGGAAGTGGCCTTAAACTGAACACAAAGACCAAAAACGCAAAGACGTGAAAAAGATTTGAAAACATCATCATACACGCCTGGAGGTCAAAGGTCAAAGCTTAGAGTCTGGAAAAGCAGGATCCCGATCCAAACCAAACCTGAAGACCCTCAGACCTTCAGGAAACTGATTAGCATCGCTGCTCTCACAGGAAATGAACGCCGAGATGAGACGGTTCCAGGATTTCAAAATAAAATAACCAACGGCAGTGATGGGGGTCCACAGAAACCCTTCCATCGGTCTCCGACTCCGTCAACTTTGACCCAGTTCTTTTAGACAAAGCAGTCTACTGTGGTGGAGTTTCCAGGACGTTTTATATCTGAAGAACTCTGCAGTTTATCTGCTTTGGTCAGCAGCTGCTGCGATTCAGGAGTCTGTCCTGGAGCGGCCATGCTCTTTAGATGCTTCCAGAAGACAGAGAACGTCTGTCCGGATGGAACCCTTCTCCTCTAAATCAGGTTAACGTCTGCCAGACCGCCCCCCCGAAACACACATCGAATCATCCCTTCAGACGCTCCACTTTGGATAATTGAGTTCCTCTCTCTGCACACAGAAACAAGCCCCCCCCACAGAGGAAGAACATAGACAGCCCACGGGTCGTTCTGACCCACCGGGACGCGAGTTCTGGAAAATTCCACAGGAGAGGATCCACCTGCTGCTCCAGACCACAGCAGCCTTTTCAGGAATTATATTTGGGAAAAGATGAGAGTTTTTACCGCAGTCAGTGATTGAAGGCGGAGCTTAAAAGAGATTCATCAATATTTGGTTGGATGCTCTAAAGTATTCAACCATCGTTTTCCTGTTTGTCTTTCTTCATTCTAGTCTCTTCCTCCATGTTTTGTCTCTTATCTCCGTCTACAATGTTTCAGGTATTTCATCCATTCAACTATTCAAATGTTCAGCTCTTTCAGCTTTTTCCAGCTTTCACATTTGGTCCTGGGGCGGCCGTGGTGCAGTGGTAGGGCGGTCGACCCGTAATCGTAAGATTGCAGGTTCGATTCCCGCCTTGCACGCCCATGTGTTGAAGTGTCCTTGGGCAAGACACTGAACCCCACCTTGCCTCTGGTGGGAGGTTGGCGCCAGTGTTCGGCAGCGGAGCCGCCACCAGTGTGTGACTGTGTGTGTGCATGTGTGTGTGACTGTGTGTGTGCATGGGTGAATGGGACTGTGACTGTAAAGCTTTGGAAAAGCCTTCGTAAGAAGGTAGAAAGCGCTATATAAGTATACGCCATTTACCATTTAAATCCTTGAACTTTTCCAGATTTTCCAGGATTTCTGCCTCCATTGAAATTCATGGGGGGTCCTTGGTGCAGAAGCTCGCTGGTTCGATACCCGGCTCGGGCATTTTTCACAAACATTTCTTTGTTGTTATTGTGCTGTTTTCACTTTATCTATGGTCATCTTTGATCATTTCTTTATTTATCCATTTTTTGTGCCAATGATGACCCTTTAAGCTTCATTTTCAGTCAGTGACACAGAGTCGACCTGCAGTTTCTTCTAGTTGGTCATAAATCTTCCCTCTTGATAAGCAGTTAATACTCAGAATGTGAATGAATATCAGAAACAATCGGGTGACTTTTAGTAACAGAAGTGTTTTGATGTGCATCTGATGAAATCCTAACATCCACCGTGTTTCTGCACCTGCAGGGATGAGCGTGCACGGGAGCTCCGCCTACCTTCAGGTCGCGCTGCCTGGTGCGCTCCATCTCGTGCACGGCGCACACGTGGACCTCCTGCAGACGCTGCTGCCGCCTCTGATGCTCCGTCTGCAGCTCGTCCAGCTGCATGCGCAGGTGCTCGCGCTCCTGGCTGAACTGATGCTGCAGCTGCTGCAGAGACGACTGCGACTGCGACAGCTGCATCTCCAGACTCTGCTTCAGCAGGGAAATCTGCGGCACAGAGGAGACGCCACGGTCACTTCTGCAGACCCAGCAGGACCGTGAGGAGAACTTTACAGGAACCGAGCCAGAACCTCTGGTAGAAGGAAGCAGTCTGTGGAGAAGACTCAGGCGGAGGAGCAGATGTAATAGATTACTTTAGAGGGAGAGTAACTGTCGCAAAGCTGCTGAGAAGATGAAGCTGCTTTGATGGATTAGATCCATGAAACATACAAAAACAGGAAATGACATCACTGCTGCCCGCTCCTTTACATTCACAGCAGACACCGGATCATTGCCGTGCACATGAGCGTGCACGTGGCTGGGGGGAGAGAACGCTGACAACCTGCAGGGATATTCCGGACTTTAAACTATTTCTGTGTTTGTGAAGCAAAGAGGAAGACAAGTCCATCGATTTCTTCCTCTTTGCTGTAATTACTGCTCTGCCTAACAAAACACGACGGTTTTTGTTTTGACCACAGATTCATCAAAGTATTGAACGGGTTCAGGCGTGGACTTCCTGTCTCATCTCTCCAAAGGAGATTCCTGTTTTTCCGCAGTGACCTGTGGAACAGCAGAACCGCCGGTCCGGTCCGGTCCGGACGCCCCGCGGTGGACTCGCACCTGTTCCAGCAGGTCCTCCACCTTCCTCTGCCAGCACTCCCTGGCGCCGCTCAGCTCCTGCTCCTTGGCTTGGGACAGCTGGGCCAGAGCCGAAGCTTTGTCCTCCTCGTGCTCCTCCCTCAGCTCCTCCCGCAGCTTCTTACACTCCTGCCTGCAGAAACACCCAGAGCTTCAGCCAAACTGTCGCCTTCTTGACCAGAAAAAGCCAGAAAAAACAAATAAAAAAACAACAGAGTGAGCCATCATTGAGGTTTGTCCTTGGTGGGTCTCTGATGGGTCCTCGGGTCCCGACTCCTCGGCCGGACGCTGCAGACCAACCATGAGGGGAGCAGCAGAACTTCTGCAGGTGAACCGAGGTTCACGGAGGAGGGAGACTAAACTTTAAAATCAACAAACAGTTAACTCTGTTCTGTTGCTATGGCAACACAGAGATGTGGACATTTCCAGGTAACCAAACAGAATGAAAAAAAAAAGGTCAACGGCAGGAGCTGTCGGGGGTCAAACGTTCGCGTCTCCTCCTCAAAGCGGAAAAGATGAAGATGCCGAAGCACCAAAGAAAATGATCCAATCTTTCAGCGGACGTCGGTTTGCAGATCATTGAGGGATTACTGGTCATCTGGTCTTTACTCCAGAAGAGCTTTCTGCTGTCATGTGACTGCTCAAAGTCTGAACCGCTTCTCCTTCAGGATCTGCTGGTTCACCAGAACCATAAGAACCTCACGGGTTCTGTGGGGAAGGGTTAGACACAACCAGGACCTCTTCTTACCTGAGCGTCTCGGTCCACTTCAGCTCCAGCTCCAGAGCCATCTTGTCCATCTTCAGCTTCTCCTCCTCTTTGGTTGTGATGACTTTGGCCTCGTGTTGACGCTTCTGTGTCTCCAGCTCTCCCTGAGGAAGAGGAAGGACAGAAAGAGCTGAATTCTTCTAGATCTGCATGTAGTTTCAACCTTTGAGGCTCCTATGGAGCTGAGAAGATCTGACAAGAACCAAGAAGAACTGGGAAGAACAGCTCCTGACCTGCAGAGCAGACAGCAGGTTGCTGGTTTCTCTCAGTCGCGCCCTCGTGGCATCGAGCTCCTCCAGCAGTTTGTCCTGCGCCTCCTTCAGCGTGGAGATCTGTCCCTCTGCTGTGTTAAAGTCCTGCTCCCCCTGCCGGACCTCCTGCTGCAACCGAGACACCTGAGGGAGGGAGACGAGGCGTTACCCGATGAAACGATTGGACAGTTTAAAGAAACTTAAAGAAGAACCAGAAACGTTCTTTGACTAAAGATGTCCGACCCACAACCGACCCGAACGTCTTCAGATTCACCTACGAGTTTTTCTTCTGCTTAGCTTTACGGGGCTGAACCAGGTGAAACATCAACCTGAAGGTTTGGTGTTCACTGTCATCTCATTCAGAGAAGCTTGAATGCAGCTTTGAATGAGGTTTGTAAAACCCGGTTCTTCTCTCCTCTCAGCACCTGAGAGCCTAAGGCTTCAGACAGAACCTTCCAGAACTTCTGGTTGGGTCGTCACCTCCTGGTTGGCTGCAGTGAGTTTGGACGTCAGCTCCTCCCTCAGCTCGTCCAGCTGCTGCTTCAGGAGCTTCTTCTCCTCTTCCAGCGACAGACGTTCACGCTCAAACTGCTGCTCCAACTCCTGCAGAGGCACAAAGACGACCTGCTGAGAACCAGCATGACGGTCATGAGACGGTCATGTGATGGTCATGAGATGGTCATGTGATGGTCATGTGACAGTCATGTGACGTAGGATTGGTTGTTTTCCTGCCGCTCTGCAGCCGTCAAGTCGGTCCAACTTGGCCACAGATTCTCCCCAGAACTGAATCTCCAGCAGAAGATCCAAAGAGTCTCAGCAGGACCCCACTGGCAGAATGATGGGAAACATCTGAGCATGTAGCAGACCCCCCCCCCAACACTGAGCCCCCCCCCAGGAGAGCAGAGTCTTGAAGCAGCAGCTTCTACTGTACCGACCAGAACTTTAAAGTCCGTCATGCTGCAGCTTCAAGATCCAAAGCTTCTTGTTTCCTTCACATCTCCACGTCAAAACGCGGCGCCGTCTCCTTTCATCATCCTCTGGGAGGGGGGGGGGTTCTCCCTAAAATAGCGGCTGACGCCGACGCCGCTCTGGTCGCCTGAATGAGTCATGAGCGTGGAGCTCCGTCAGCCCAGTTCAGCCTCCGATCACAGAGGAGCAGATCCTCTGGTGACCAAATGCAGACCCGTCTGCCAGCTTCAGATGAAACGCAGAAAAGCTCAGAACCTCAGCAGAACTCGGGTTCTGACACCAAACCTGTTCTTCATCACTCCGTCATCCTCACATATCTTCCACCCTTGAAGCTCCGCCTCCATCCAGCCAGTACAAATGTGGGCTTGGGAAGTAGCTGAAGACTTTCCTCTGAGTATTCTGTTGGGCAGTTGAAGGTGGTTAGAGTGAAGTAAGCCCCTCCCCCTTCAGCTTTTGAGTGTGACTCCTCCCCCTCAGATAACCCTCTGAGGATGAAGACTCGTGTTTGTGAAGCATCTATTGTGCGTTTCTGAAACATTTGCTGTGTTTTTGTGAAACATAATGTCTGCATTTCCACATTTAAATTGCAGGTTTGGATAAAATTCCAGTTGAGTGAGCATTTCTGAATCATGAGATTGTTCTGGCCTCTGGCCATGGTGCTGAAACAGTGGGATTTCAGCTCGGTGCTCTGAACGTGTTTTTTGAAGAAACTGGACTTCAATTGTCTGAAAAAGCACAGCAAACACCAGAACCGTACTTTAGTGGTGTGAAAACCTTAGTTCTGCTAATTTTTCAAAGGATTCCAAATCCTGTGGAGAGTTGACAGCTGAGCAGCCAAAACCCCAAAATGTGCCTTGGTCTGATGAAAATAAAAAAAAAAATCTGCATTTAAACGTGTGAAAATGTCCGTTTTTGAGAGTTACATCATAAAATCTACATCAGTGAAATCCCAGCAGCTGAGAAAGATTTAGTGACAAAGACATTTCAGCAAATATAATAAAATGTTTCTGCAGCAAATTCACTCCTGAAATCTGTTTAAAGGTGAAGAAGACTCCCAGGAGAGATGAAGATCAGTGTAATCTGAATGAGAAGAACTTATCGGAGGGGAAGCTGATCCCTGAAGGTCACATAAACGGGGCTCACCGCCAGCAGCCGGTTCTTGTCCTTCTCGGCGCTGGCGAGGGACGTCTCCATGGTCACACGGTGCTTCTTGGCCACCTCCTCCAGAGCTCGAGCCTGGCTCTCCTTCATCTGGCTGCCCTCCTCCTCGAAGCGAGCCTTCACGTTGTTCATTTCCTTCTCGTGGGACGCCTTCTCCTCACGCAGAGCCTGAAGGACACAGGAAGGAGGAATGATTCTGCTGCGTTCTCCAGCAGCAACACCTCAACGCCTGAAGCAGGAAAATCCACGCCACAGTGAAGTAAACTCTGCTCAACAAAACCTCAACTGATGATCGGCCTGAGAGAAGCTTCAGGATCAAATACATTCATGACAAGCTTTTATTCTGAAAACCCTCCACTGGAAGAGAACTAAACAGAGCAGGAAGTCAGACTCTGCATCTCTGATGGTTTTCCTCCACTTTCTGTCCACTAATTTTCATTATCCAGTCTTAAATGCTTCCATTTTTAGCAGAACAGGAAGTGCAGGAAAATCTCCAAAATAAAATGCTCAATCCTGCGTCTGTCAGACGACGATGAAGCTGCAGATCCATCTGGACAAATGTTCATGAAACGAGCCGCGACAGAAGGAAATCTCTGCTATCATCAGGTTTTCATGGTTGTGTTTTTTCCATTTGCAAAGACTTCTGACTTCAAACGCCAGAGATGAGGAACCAAACAGGAAGCAGCGACCTCTGACATCCAGCTTCTTCCTGTCCAAGATCCCCCCCCCTAAATCTGGAGGAGCTACAGAGCAGAAAAGGCTCTGGTCTGCCTGACGACAGACATGAGCAGAGAACTGCAGCAGCTTCAAGGAACTCCCCAGGAACATGAATGATTCAGAGCCGGTCCTGATTCTGCAGAGTCCAGAGCTTCCCTCTGATCCTGAAGGCTGCAGGATCTGCCGTGTCAGCAGCCTCAGGCTCAGAGCTTGACCTCAACAGAGTCTGCATCGCTTCCTGATCTCCTGCTTCAGCGGGAGAGAGGAGCACAAACCTTCTCCAGGGACTGGATCTGCTGCTTCTGCCGCTCGTCCACCGCCTGGCCCTGGTTCTGCAGCGCCTCCCGCTCCTCCTCCAGCCTCAGCACCTTGTCCTTCAGCCGGCTCCTCTCGTTGTCCAGGTCCCTGATGGCTGCCTCCTGGGTCATCTGGGCGGCCTGCAGGCTGCTGATCTGACCTGTGACGGGAAGCAGGTGGCGCTGAGGCAGAGCGGGGAACGTTCTCAGACCTCCATGACAGGAACCTGGACTCTAACTGGACCCAGCTTCACTGGCTGCTGATCGCCATTTTCAATGTGAGGATCTGAGTGTTTTGGATCCTGTGAGGAATCTGGACTTCAAATCTACTCCAGAAGTCTGTCTGCTCACCCCAATGGTTTGACCCGTGTTTTTATTTTTCAGCTTCACAAAGAAGCAGCGTGTCTAAACGCATCACATGGAAGAGTTTTTCCTGTTACATAATTAAAACTTTGAGGAAAGAAAAGCAGAGGATGAAACAGGACCTACATCTGATCTGGACTTTTCTGGAAATGAACAGAAAATATTTGCTGCTCAAACGTTTCTGTGGAGCCTTTTTAGTGTTCTGGTTACAGGTTCTGGTTCTGATCCAGAAATGTCTTTCCAAGAGGCAGAAAGGACTATTTTTAAAACTCCATCAAAGGCTCGATGCTCTAAAAACACATCTAAGCAGAAAGTAGACGTTAATATGAACCCTGAACGCCGATGCTGCAAAGTACAAGAAAGTATTCAACCAGACTGCAGAGCTGAATCCACTCACTGGCTTTGAGGAGGATCTCAGTGGCCTGCTGCTGGACCCGGTCTCTGGCCGCCTCCAGCTCACACTCCGCCTCCTTCTGACGGATCTCTATGATCTCGGAGTTCTGGGTCACTTCATCCAGCTGCTTGTTCAGGTCCTGAAGGAGACACACGATGGAGGAGGAGCTAATACCTCAGGAAGATGTGGACAAAAAGCTTCTTCCCCTGGAAAAGTAGAGCAATTTGATCTGGATTTGATGATGTTTACATGGCTGATCTTGGAGGACGACCACAACCTGGATGTCTTTGACATGACAGAAATGATCTGATCGGGTTCAGTGGTTCACATTATGTTTGGAAATCCTGAACATTTGATGCAGTTTCACTGTCAGAAGGAACGTTCCTCTGGCTGTAAACACATGAAGGAAGAAATCTTCTCTGCTCACACCTGAGGTTCATTAAACTGGCACAGAATTTCTGGAATCCAAAAGCGTGCATCAGCAGAGCTGTGGTTCCTCCTGCAGCTCCGCTCCTGAGCGTCTGCAGACGCAGCAGATCTCTGCTGCGTCTGCAGACGCTCAGGAGCGGAGCTGCAGACGCAGCAGAGGTCTGCGTCTAAAAGGAAGAACGTAGCAGAAGATGGTTCTCCTCAGAGTCGCTGTACAGCAGCGGATGCCGACAGGAAGTGATGCGAGGCGTCTGCAGCGGCGCTCACACTGACCTTGACGGCGCTTTCTGCCGCTGTGAGCGACGCCTGCAGCTTGTGGGACTTCTCCCGGTTCTCCCGGGCCTCATCCGTCACTCGGGCCAGCTCTGACCGCAGCTTTCCGAGGGTCTTCTGGAGCGCCGCCTCCTGGGCCTGGAACTCCCGCCGCAGCTCAGCCTCCGTGCGTTTCCACGCCAGCAGGTTGTCGGCGGTGAGCTGCTGGGTCCGCTTCATGGCCTCCAGCTCGCGCTCGTAGAAGACCTGAGCCTGCGGGCAGACAGAGGGAGGGGGCTGCAGCCTGACCCGGTTCTGAGGCAGAAGTTCACAGGAACCGTCCAGTACCTTGCTGAGTTTAGCTTCATATTCCTCCACCAGCCTCTTCTTGTCCTGTTTGAGCTCCTCCACCCGTTCAGTCAGGGAGTCCACCTGCAGCACAGGTGAGGGACGACACGGACACCAGTGACTGTGGTCCCACTCTGAACAGAACCCTCAGCTCATCAGAACATCGGATCACTGATCAAAATGAGACGTTTAAACTGCAAAGCAGCAGGAAGCTGCCTTGGAGACTTTTCACAATAACTGTTAGCATTTAAGTCCTACTTGTACCTTTTTGAGGATGAGGGTTACCTTCATCCTCTGTAAACTATCTGCTTTAAGGGTTGTTCGTGCACCAGATTTCCTGTAGGAGCCATTCAAACGGGTTTTGCCGTGTTACCTCGGCTTTGTGCAGCAGCCCCAGCTTCTCCTGGTCTTTGCTGTAGTTGGCGTTCTGGCTCTGGTGGCTGCGGAGGAGCTCTTGGATCTCGTGTCTGTGCTGAGCCTTCAGCTCCTCCAGAGCGGCCTTCTTCTCCTGCTCAAACTGCCCCTGCGCCTGGCTGAACGTCCGCAGCTTCTCCTCGAAGGAGCGCCGCATCTCCTCCACCTCCCTGGACATGGACACCACGCGCTGCGTGTGCTGCCGGAGACACGGCGGACAGGTGAGCGTGTGACTTCATCTTCTTCCTGCTTTTTCTTGTTTCTGAGTGGTATTTTGCTTTGGACTGAGCATGGAGGTGTGGTTCAGACCCCCTCCACGCCTCCTGCATGTACCTGCGCCTCTGTGCACAGCTGCATGTCCTCCACCCGCTGGCGGTAGCTCTCAAACTCGGCCAGCGCCTGCCTCTTCATGCGCTCGTGCAGCTCCATGGACTCCTCCAGAGACTGGATCCGCCTCTTCAGGTCCACCTCGTCGCTGATTTTGCTCTTGTACTGAAAAAAACATCCGGTTGGAAACGGTTACAGAAAATGACGAATCCCTTCTGTGTGCTGAGAGCTTCAGACAAACTCGCCTGACGTTTCTGCTTTATGATGAGGTCATGATTTTCCTGATGAAAATCAACAATGAAACGATCAGGTTTGGTTTTCTCCAGCGTTTCCTGCGGCTCCAGATCGGCCACAGACGACCTTCACTGACAGACTTGATGTCTAATGTTTGATTTTTTTATAAATGATGTAAAGTTGCACATAGGAAAGGTTTAAACTCTTTTAAAATGATAAGGTGAGGAAAGCTTCAGGGATCCCAAGCGGTCTGTGGCGTGATTTTTCAGCATTTTTTGTGTAGAACTTGTGCCTACGGCAGCTTTAACGAAGGGGCGACAATCTCCTGAGAAACGAGCAGCATTCACTGCACTAACGTTTGAATGAAGCAGACCCACCTGCAGGATCTTCTCTCTGGTCTCAGAGAGGATTTGCTGCACCTCCTCCTCGTGAGCCTCCTTCAGCGTGGCGATGGCGGCCTCATGCTCGTCGTTTTTGGTGTTCAGGGCATAAATAACCTGCAAAGTTCAGGAAATAGAAACACGTCAGCTTCTAAGCACAAATACTTTAAGTCCATGTCACACATGTACATTTTACACATTTGACACGTATGAAGTTTCTGCCTTTTGTGATCCGTGTGTGATAGAAGAACTGGTGGATCAGGGGAATGCCATGGGAGCTGGCCATGGTGCTGAAACAGTGGGATTTCAGCTCGGTGCTCTGAACGTCAACATGACAGTGAATTGTAAAATGTTCTCTTATTCCTACTTCTTCTGTGGTTTGAACGCGGTTCATTCATGATACATTTGAGAAAATGTAAAATAAAGACCTATGCCTGAACTGCAACCGAACCGGTGCTTTTGAACGGCTCCAAACTGAATTCCTGTGAGGACCCGTCGGCCTCAACCCTCTACAGACATGGCGAGGAAAAATAAACGCATCACACACATGCATCCCAAAAGACCCACATTTCATCCAAGGCCCAGGAGTGGCAGTGTGCCACGGCCTTTAGTCTGGACGGTTCTGCTGAACCTCCAACCGGAGGAGCTTCTGAGTCCAGCAGGAAGCTGAGCAGGAGAGACGGGAGGAAAGGCTGCAGCATTTAAAGGGTTAACGGCGTTTTCTACTCAGGAACATTTTCTCTTGATGCTTCGCCATTCTAAACTCCAGATGAATGCCGTCACGCCGGCGCTTCAGAGAGGTGAAGCTGCTGCAGAAACGTCCCGGTCCACCCTGAAGTATGATCCCCCCCGCCCCCCAGTCATGAATTAGAAATGTGTTGATGGTGAAGAGGACAGAAATAACACCAGCAAACGGCCGTGTTGGAGGCGGATCTTCAAATGATCTCATCATCTGACCCTCAAACACTAATGAGGAAGGGGGGGCACAGGGCCCCGCCCCCATCAAGGTGTGAGTCAAAGATTAAACTAATGACCTCCATCAGATAAAGATCAAAGCGCTCAGGCTGCTTCATCGGCGTTCCTTCATCAGAGGCGGAGACTCAGTAAACTGTTCATGCTGCAGCGCAAGGAGAGCAGACTGCACAAACGTGCACAGGCGTGCACTGACATGCACAGACCTGTACAAACGTGCACTGACGTGCACTGACATGCACAGACCTGTACAAACGTGCACTGTCTCACATCCGGACCTGAACATGAGAGTCCTCCAGGTGTTGGATCTCCTGCAGGATCCCAACAGATCACCAGTCATGACTATTACCCATCATCTATTCCTCTTTATTTTGACTATTATCTTCACAGGACTTCACCTGAACAAACGGAAAAATGCTTTCCAAAGTCCAGGAAGACATCAGAAAGGTCTGTAGATTTTCATGAATAAAGTCCAGTTATTGACCTTCACTAAAGTCCAGAAGAGACTTTTGATAAACAAATAAAACATCTGTTCATGACCAAGCAAAGCTGAGCTTTAGCTAATATCACATTCTCCAGAACTTTTAGGTTTAAACTATCAGAGCAGAGACGTTTCCACCTCCAAAATGTTAAACTCCTCCCTCTGGGGGAGGAACACCAGCTTTCTAACCCTCCAATGACAGCACACTAAAGTGGAAATAAAGAGACGACCGGCGTGCTCGGTGGATAAACTAGAAGTTAGTCTCAGACTCTTTTGCTGCTTTGAGCTCATAAATGAATGAAACCTCAGAAATCTGGAAAACTGAGAACATTCAGTCTAACCCAAATTAAAAGACCTTTTCCTCTGAGCTTCTGACTTATTCATCAGCTCAGACTCTCATCAACTCAGGGACTGAGGGGAAGGAACCTCCATCAGTCCTCCACCCATGAACTGTGGGCTGCTTAATGTGCACAACTACCACCAGCTGTCAGGACACGCCCAGGTCACCAGCGCCGCTTGTCGGACACATGGTTGCAGGCAGGAAGTCTGTGTGTGACACATTTGTGTGCGGCACGCTTGTTGTTTTGATGGCTGGCGACACGTTTAGCTCTCTTTAAGGTGGAGCTTAGGTTTTAGGGACGTCATGCTGTAAAACTGGATCACAATCTCTGCAGAAACGTTGAAGCTGAGCGGCTCAGTCTCCTGAAGCCAACAGAACGTCTTCTGCAAAAAGCCAGAATCCAAACTGGACTCCTTCCAGACCCTGACTGCTCCTGAAGGTTCTGTCCATTTGATGATGAACAGAACCGGAGACAGAGTCCAACATAAGCAGGGAACACATGTGACGCACTGCCGGCTTTGTGGACCGGGCTCCTCTTCTGGTTCCAGACAACTCAGAGGAAGATGAGATGCTCTTCATCTCTGCAGAAATGTGACCCTGTGGTCAGAGACCAGGACCAAACACAAACGCACACACACACAACCCCGTCCACACTAACGCACACACACACTGAAAGAAACGTAATTGCATAAAAATCAGCTTTAATGTAATAATCATATAAAAACAAAATAATATGAACACTAGAATGGGAAGTATAAAGATTACAAATCCTTTGTGAGTTTATGAAAAAATTGTAAACTTTAAATCTGAGGTAAAACTATGATGAAGACAAAACTGAGAAGTGAATCAGAAAAAGTCAAAAGTTGAATCTGATCTTTTTCCTGTTTGCAGTTTAGAGGAAAATCCAGATAAAACAGTTTCTGCTTCGACACAAACTGCTGAAGGAACAAAAACGTCCTTCATTTGGACTGTAAAGCTGCTTGTTGTGTTCTAAAATGAATCCTTTAATGACGATTTTCCGTTGGTTCATAGTTGGAGCTGTCATTTCTGCTGACGGCTGTACCTCTTCCTTTCATTACAAAGCGATGGCGGCGGAACAGCAGCAAACATTGACAGACATCATTGTCTGACATGTTTATCAAAGAACTTCAGGATTAAGTTTCATTGTAAACTATTTTTGTGGAGAATTATTTCATGAAGTTCATGCCGTCTTCAATGCGACCCTAAAATGTGACGATAAAGAACCTGATGAAGGTGAAACGCATAAATGTGTCTGTGTGGTTTAATCTAAGGACTGACGGTTCAGCGGATCCGGTTTTCTGATCCCAGCAGCAGACAGAGCTGCTGTCTGGAGTAGTTTTGGTTGATCAGAGGTGGCGGTGAAGGCAGAGGCTCATCCATGGTCTTCATGTAGAGCGTCTGCTGGCTGAGGCGTTAGCGAGGCGTTAGCGAGGCAGCAGAACTAATTAGTTTCATTAAAAAGCGGCTCTGTGATCTGCACCTTCATCTGCTGCCTAATGAGGTTCTGCTGAGATAAGAGCAGCGGTTCTGCTTGATGAAGAAGGGCTGCAGCGACGCCCCCAAAGCCTGAAGGTTCTGGACCAGCCGGTTCTGACTGAGTAAGTCACTGAGATGGGTTTTCCCTGCAGGTTCTGTAGAACAGGTGGAGCAGAGATGATTGGTGAGAAGAACCTGCTGCCACCGATCACAGAAACACCCAAACCCTTTTAGAATGCTTCTCATGGATATTTCATGATCTCTGATGGGAGAAAACATCCGTTTTCCTGCAGCAAACAGAAAATCCTTCATGAAGCGTTAGCATGACCCGCCTTCACTGATGTCATCACGGCTCCGGTTCTGCTCTGACAGCCTCTTCAGCAGAGCCTCAACACGTGGATGGAGACGTCCTCGCCGTCTTCCAGGAGCCTGAAGCCTCACACAAAGCAGCTGGAAGAGTCCAACACCTGTAGAGCAAATGAGTCGTCTCCCTCCATGAAGATGTTTAACCCAGATTCCTCATGAAGCTGGAGCTCAGTGAGGAAGAGTATTTTTAGCTCGCCAGCTGTTCTGCGGAAGAAGACAACATCCAGGACTCTGGAGGCCAATTAACCAGCTTTTTGGCTGCTTCCCTCCATCCAGATCCGACCCAAAGGCTCATGTGAGCTTATTTCCTTTCACTAACTCATCAATGCTGCTGGGGCCCAGTGAGGAGCAGAAACCATCTGCTTTTCCTGCTGCAGAGAGGCGTCTGCAGACACAACAGGGTTTCTGTAACATCTGAACCCTGAGACAAACCAACCAGGAGCGCGTCGCCCCGCGTGAAGGTCAATCCAGTGTCGAAAACTGTCAAACCAGGCGGCTGCAAACTGTTGGATCTGTGCAGAGATTCCAAACCTCGTTTCAGACATTCCAGGTATTTCACCAGGTTTTACGTGGTTTGAACCTCTCTGTGCTCCACAGCTTTCCAAGCTTTTCTCTAGATCAGCACAAAATCTTATTAACTGAGTGGATCATCTGCATGAAGACTTCTGTTGGAAGCAGCTGGAAATCCATCAGCTGCAGTAAATTCCAGTTTTCCACTTCAGTCCACCTCAGACAAAGGCGTAGGAGCTGCTCCGCCTTCTTCAAGGAGCAGAACCCGTCACTCATCCTGACAGGGACGCCAGCAGAATGAACACCTCTGCTGATGGACTCACACAACACGTCTCTCAGGACACGTAAGAGCAGCTGACCAAAGCTGGACACGAGGTAAAAACCTGCACAGCCCTGATGACTGCTGAGCTGGTGAGGGAAAGACACAAACGCTCAGGGTTTATGGTGGGATTCCCACCAGGAAGTCAAGATGAGGCTAAAACCTTCAGGAGGCTGCTTTCCTCTGAGCATGTGTGTGTGTGTGTGTGCATGTGTGTGTGCATTTAAGTGTGTGTGCATGTATGTGCATGTGTGTGTGCATGTATGTGCATGTGTGTGTGTATGTGCATGTGTGTGTATGTCCATGCGTGTGTGCATGTGTGTGTGTGTGCATGTGTGTGTGCATTTAAGTGTGTGTGCATGTATGTGCATGTGTGTGTGCATGTATGTGCATGTGTGTGTGTATGTGCATGTGTGTGTATGTCCATGCGTGTGTGCATGTGTGTGTGCATGTGTGTGTGTGTGCATGTGTGTGTGCATTTAAGTGTGTGTGCATGTATGTGCATGTGTGTGTGCATGTGTGTGTGCATGTATGTGCATGTGTGTGTGCATGTGTGTGTATGTCCATGCGTGTGTGCATGTGTGTGTGCATGTGTGTGTGTGTGTGCATGTGTGTGTGCATTTAAGTGTGTGTGCATGTATGTGCATGTGTGTGTGCATGTATGTGCATGTGTGTGTGCATGTGCATGTGTGTGTATGTCCATGCGTGTGTGCATGTGTGTGTGCATGTGTGTGTGTGTGTGCATGTGTGTGTGCATTTAAGTGTGTGTGCATGTATGTGCATGTGTGTGTGCATGTGTATGTGCATGTGTGTGTGCATGTATGTGCATGTGTGTGTGCATGTGTGTGTATGTCCATGCGTGTGTGCATGTGTGTGTGTGTGTGCATGTGTGTGTGCATTTAAGTGTGTGTGCATGTATGTGCATGTGTGTGTGTATGTGCATGTGTGTGTGCATGTGTGTGTGTGCATGTGTGTGTATGTCCATGCGTGTGCTCCACGTCTCGGTCCTGGCGTTTGTTACTGGTTTAATAAGCGCTGCACGTGCACACCTTCATCAATTCATCATCCTCCATATTCTTCCCACAGTCCTCCCAGCATGCAATGCTGCATCTTCAGGCGAGTTCAGGAAAACGACTCACTTCCTTTCATCCTGCCTGCAGGTGAAGATCGTAGGTTTTACCGTAACAGCGGGGGTTTCTGCTTCAGCCAAGAGAAACCTGCGTCTGAATGAAGGCGACGCCCACATTTACTGGAAATGAACTTCTTGCAGCTCTAAGTGACGACGGTGTTCAGACCTGCAGACTGTTGATCTGAACATGCAGACCATCACTGTTCCTGCTGTGAGGGAGGAGCTTCTTAAGGAGCTGCAGGTTCTCCTCAGAGGATGGAAGCTAGAACAGCTGATGTGTTGGAGCGTTCTGGTCTGCCTCCTTCAGAAACCGCTAATGATGCTTTCTGCAGGAGAATAACCAACTTTCAGCTGCAAACAGGATTTGTTTGCAGATCGAGATGTTTTCTGATCCAGCGGTTGAAGAAGAAAATGCAAAAACAGTGAAGTAAGCCTTCACTCCGTCTAAACCTGGCGGTCTTTATGCTGAAAGGATCAGCTCTGCGATTGAAAGCCAACCGTGTGTTCTGTCGTTGGGCCGTGGAGAAACCTCTGCTGCATATGTTGGGTTTACGTTTAAAGCGTCAAACATGAACTGATCTGCTTTAAGGACTGATCATTTGTTTATGACATCACAGTTAGGTGGAGCCAACTGCCAGCTTTCTCTTTCACTGCTAATTAGTAAATTCAAAGACAGCTTTTCTGAAGTTTTGTGTTTGTTTTGTTAAAATAAAACTGTTTATTGAACTGAAACAAAACCAAAAGTCCAGGTTTGAACTGAATTGTGCATCATTTCATCCCTCGTAGACACCCATGGCGGACGGCACGCCTGAACCGAGACGACAGAACAGAAACTGGGCGGGACAAATGGGATCACCCATTGGGCCACGCCCCCTAAACTGCTGTAAATGTGTTTATTTTTGGTCTAAAGTCTGACTTTTTAACCACTGGATTCAACAGAAAAGTCTTTCTCTGTGCATCCTGCCTCTAGTGGTCCTTAGAGGAAGTACAACATTTCATGGTTTGTGAGAATGTAAAGAAGGAAAAGTTTGGGTTTTTTGTCAGTAGATCTCCTTCTGAAAACTGTAAAGACGAGTGAAAAAAGGAAATCAGAATCAGAGCGTGGAGAGAGAGTGAAAGACGTCCTCCATCCTCCTGGAGTCTAGAGGACCAGACCCGGTCCAAACTCTGACTCCGTCAGTCCAAACACCAATGCTGACCACAGTAAATGCTACTTCCCTGCTTTGGTTGCAGTGAGGCGTTTGCTGCGAGTGTCTTCACAGAAAAGAAGGAGACGTGTGGCGCAGAGCTGATTCACGGAGGTGCGATCCAGGCTTTCTGGAGGGCCACTCATGAGCAGCTCTGACACAAACAAAATATGCTGCTGCGAGTTGCCAACGCCAACAAATGCGAGGCTGCAGCTCCGGGACAGCTTTCTGCCAGGAGCTGAATCACTAAACATGCCAAGACAGCAACAACAGAGCTGGAGACTCAAACGAAAGATCAATATTTGGAAGAAGAACGCAATAAAAAACAAAAGGAGATCAAATTACCCATAATCCCACCTCCAGACGACTTCACCTGCAGCCGTCTCTCTGCTTAAAGGTCACCTCAAGATGTTTCTGCTTCTTCTATAAAGATGTCATGAAAGAACTTCATGGTTTTGGGGTTTCAAACGTCCTTCTTCTGACTGGAGACGGCGGGAAAAAAATGATGGAGGACAAAGAACATCAGAGAAACGGATCATGGTGGATGTTCTGGAGACGTTTGAGGAACAATGAGGATGCTGGTGGGAGCTGACAGCGGAAAGAAGAGTAGCAAAGACAAAGGGTCATGGATGAAGAAGGACATGAGGGAGGAGGATGCTGAGGAGAAACTTTGATGGATGAGGAGGATTTGCTGTGCCCCCCCCCCCCCAAAAAAAAAGGAACCCGCAGAAACAGAAGCTCAAACAAATCCAAAACCCCATCAATTGTTACCAGATTCTGTATTCTGTTGTTATGCCACAGTCCAGGTGAAAACTCGATTCTGATTGGCTGCTGGGTGTGCATCAAAAAGTGATAACCACATCTAAAAAGTAGTTCCGGTCACATAGCATAAATCGTATCACTACGCTGGCTTCTTTAGAATAACCTTTAGCTGCATCGTCTGGACAAAAACAAGCGGTAAAAGGTGAACTTTCTCTCTGAACTGATGCTTTATATGAACACATCGTGATCATCAGCATAGATATGGCTTTATATTGCCTGACCTTGACTGCAGCAGTGGTGGTGCGGGACCATGAAACAAATAGTCCGCTTTTGGTGACAAAAGTGATCAAAACTGTAAAAATAACAAGAACAAAGAACTAAAAACTGATTGAACGTTTATTTCTTTTGTAAGTCACCATGGTATAAGCGGGTTGATGGTCTTCCAGGTGTGCATCATCAGAATGAACGCACGGACGTTTTTGGATTTGGGCTAAAAACTGCATAACCGTGATCAAAAGATGGTCGGAGTGGGACATTAACATGACTAAACACGAGTTTAGTCATGTTTAAAACCCTAAAACAGGACAAATATAAACTTTGAATTGATTTCCTTTCATAAGATAAACTATTTCATGCTGGATTTGAGTGACTGTGGGCAGAATAATATGGAAGAAGTTAGTTTGTGAATCAGAGCTCCACAGAAACATCTCAACAGGCCCGAATGTTTGGATAAACGACAGCTTTGAGGAGGAAAACCAGGTTTTCCTGTTTTAATTCAGTCATGGTTGGAGGCTCAGAGGATGGGGGCTGGGGGGGTAAGAGCCTGAACCTGGTGGGAGCAGCAGGTGGAAACATGGATGATGCCTCCATCTCGGGTTTTCAGCCTGATGTGAAGTTAGACTCAGATTCAGCCCCAAAGTGAAGCAAAGTTAGAGCTTCTGGGTAAAATGTGATGATTTTCTTCGTGACAGAGGGGAAAAAGTGCCATCCGCTCAGGAAGTGGGTCGTGACAGTTTTTATTTTCATGGAGTCAGACGTCACCCCCCCTTCCCCAGTGAGCAGCGCAGCAGCGAGGAGGGGCCTGCGCCTTCATCTCCGTCCTCACTCAGACTCAGGTTTCCACAGGTGCCTGGCGAGGGTTGAGGTATATTTAGAAACGAGTAGGTAGACTGTAATTACATTCTGAAAAGGCTGAGGGGGGGCATAAAAATCACAAACACACGCATGTAAAGACGTCTGAACGGTGAGGCTTAGCGCAGCTGTTGTCATGGCAACTGGACACGGTCCCCCCCGCAGAAAAGGAGGAGGCTGAAGCCGGCGATGGCGGAGAACAAACCAGCAAAAAGGAGGGAAAAAGGCGGACGAGTGGAAGACGGCGCTCCTCTGTCAAAAGCTGAGGTGGTCCTGCTGACCGTCGCAGAGGCCGGCTCCGCCTCCAGGACCACCTGAAGGCCCGAAGACTACGACTCAGCAACTCTGACGGACAGAAACGGACACGATCTGATGGCTAAAGGAGACTCTTTATTGAAGTTTTCCATCAAATGAGTTTAGCATCAACCAGCATCTTCTGCACTACAAGACGTTTTTCTACCATCTTTGATGACAAACCTCCAACAGTGATGAGGGGCAAGCTTATCCCCCCCCACAGCAGGGCTCTTGGGGAGGACATCACTGAAGACTTTCATCTGCATCATCTCCAACAGAAAACCTCTGATAAGGAATAAAAGACATGAAAAAAGAACATTCTGTTTCTGAATCCCATAAAACTGTTCTTTGTAGTATCAACCAAGATGGTCAATACTTCAATGGTGGTCAATACTTCAACGATGGTCAATACTTCAATAATGGTCAACACTTCAACAGTGGTCAATACTTCAACAGTGGTCAATACTTCAACAGTGGTCAATACTTCAACGATGGTCAATACTTCAACAGTGGTCAATACTTCCATCAGTGGTCAATAATTCCATCAGTGGTCAATACTTCAACGATGGTCAATACTTCAATAATGGTCAACACTTCAACAGTGGTCAATACTTCAAGAGTGGTCAATACTTCAACGATGGTCAATACTTCAATAATGGTCAATACTTCAACATTGGTCAATACTTCCATCAGTGGTCAATACTTCAAGGATGGTCGATACTTCAATACTGATCAATACTTCAACGATGGTCAATACTTCAATAATGGTCAATACTTCAATAATGGTCAATACTCCAACAGTGGTCAATATTTCCATCGGTGGTCAATATTTCAACGGCGGTCAATACTTCAACAGTGGTCAATACTTCAATAATGGTCAATACATCAACAGTGGTCAATACTTCAATAGTGGTCAAAACCTCAATGGTGGTCAATACTTCAACGGTGGTCAATACTTCAATAATGGTCAATACTTCAATGGTGGTCAATACTTCAACGGTGGTCAATACTTCAATAATGGTCAATACTTCAATGGTGGTCAATACTTCAATAATAGTCAATACTCCAAAAGTGGTCAATACTTCCATCGGTTGTCAATATTTCAATAATGGTCAATACTTCAATGGTGGTCAATACTTCAACGGTGGTCAATACTTCAACAGTGGTCAATACTTCAATAATGGTCAATACTTCAACAGTGGTCAATACTTCAATGGTGGTCAATACTTCAATAATGGTCAATACTTCAATGGTGGTCAATACTTCAACGGTGGTCAATACTTCAACAGTGGTCAATACTTCAATAATGGTCAATACTCCAAAAGTGGTCAATACTTCCATCGGTGGTCAATACTTCAACGATGGTCAATACTTCAATAATGGTCAATACTTCAACAGTGGTCAATACTTCCATTAGTGGTCAATACTTCAAGGATGGTCAATACTTCAATAGTGGTCAATTTTTCAATGGTGTACAATACTTCCATCGGTGGTCAATACTTCAATAGTGGTCAATACTTCAATAGTGGTCAATACTTCCATCGGTGGTCAATACTTCAGTAGTGGTCAATACTTTCA
Source organism: Oryzias curvinotus (assembly GCA_023969325.1). Classification (NCBI taxonomy): domain Eukaryota; kingdom Metazoa; phylum Chordata; class Actinopteri; order Beloniformes; family Adrianichthyidae; genus Oryzias; species Oryzias curvinotus. The sequence continues at coordinate 20,126,723 of CM043729.1, forward strand.
TCGATGGCCAATACTTCAATAGTGGTCAATACTTCAATGGTGGTCATTACTTCAATGGTGGTCAATACTTCCATCGGTGGTCAATACTTCAGTAGTGGTCAATACTCCAATGGTGGTCAATATTTTAACAGTGATCAATACTTCAATAGTGGTCAATACTTCAATAGTGGTCAATACTCCAACAGTGGTCAATACTTCCATCAGTGGTCAATATTTCAACGGCGGTCAATACTTCAACAGTGGTCAATACTTCAATAATGGTCAATACATCAACAGTGGTCAATACTTCAATAGTGGTCAATACTTCAACGGTGGTCAATACTTCAATAATGGTCAATACTTCAATGGTGGTCAATACTTCAATAATGGTCAATACTCCAAAAGTGGTCAATACTTCCATCGGTTGTCAATATTTCAATAATGGTCAATAATTCAATGGTGGTCAATACTTCAACGGTGGTCAATACTTCAACAGTGGTCAATACTTCAATAATGGTCAATACTTCAACAGTGGTCAATACTTCAATGGTGGTCAATACTTCAATAATGGTCAATACTTCAATGGTGGTCAATACTTCAACGGTGGTCAATACTTCAACAGTGGTCAATACTTCAATGGTGGTCAATACTTCAACGGTGGTCAATACTTCAACAGTGGTCAATACTTCAATAATGGTCAATACTCCAAAAGTGGTCAATACTTCCATCGGTGGTCAATACTTCAACGATGGTCAATACTTCAATAATGGTCAATACTTCAACAGTGGTCAATACTTCCATTAGTGGTCAATACTTCAAGGATGGTCAATACTTCAATAGTGGTCAATTTTTCAATGGTGTACAATACTTCCATCGGTGGTCAATACTTCAATAGTGGTCAATACTTCAATGGTGGTCAATACTTCAATAGTGGTCAATACTTCCATCGGTGGTCAATACTTCAGTAGTGGTCAATACTCCAATGGTGGTCAATATTTTAACAGTGATCAATACTTCAATAGTGGTCAATACTTCAATAGTGGTCAATACTTCAAAAATGGTCAATACTTCCATCAGTGGTAGGAATTAAGAATACAAAATACTAAACCGCTTCTGTTAAAAATGAATATTTCTTTTTCAGTTTTTGTTTATAGTCTTTCTATAGACCAGAACCAGCACTGGACCAGACCAGGACCAGAGATTTCACCTAAAATGGTTTAGGTTGCTGAGTCTCAGCTTCATCTTTCAGTTTTGCTCACGCCGTTGCAGCTCGCTGAATTTGTGAACGCGTGTGTTCTCAGCGCGTGTTCTCAGCGTGTGGTCACGCGCTGGGTTCTGCACGAGTGTGTGTGCGCGCCTTCAGAAACATGAGAACGTCCGGAGAACCACAGCAGAGGCGGAGCCTCAGCTTCAGACCCGCTGGTTTGTGGGTCAGCCGTGTTCTGAGATGCAGATGATGATTCCAAAGTGAGGTCATGCTTTAAGCATGTTTTAGAAAGCCACGCCCCCTCTGAGTGACAAATGCAGCATCGCCACAGCGGTTCATTTAAAGCTTTTGTTTTTATTGATGAAAATCACTTCAAATCACCCAAAAAAACAAAACATTGTTATTTTAAACTAATGATTAAAATCTTTCTGCTGCTGTGTCCTTTTCGCCGGCGTTCTCCTCCCCGCACCTTCTCTGTCACAGCGACCCCCTGGGGGGGCAGCTCCTCCTAATGGACGGCAGACTGAAGGCGGAGTGGAGTCACGGCCCTCCCTGCTGTTGTTTGGACGTCCTTTAGCCGGAGGAAAGGACAGACTGATAAACACGGAGAGGACGCCAGGGAGGCGGGACGGCGAGGCCTGCCAGAGCGCCGCCGTCTTCAGGGGGAAACAGCAGAGGGGGGAGGGGCACATTTGACAGACTATTTTGATTTTAAAAACCACAAACAGACAACATCACCAACAGGTAGAACAGCTTTCCTACCTGTTGGTAATTCAGCGTTGCATCAGGGACGACTCGCCCCCCCATGACCCCGCCCCCTCCTGTGTTCACTTGTGTGTCACACTGAATGCTGGCGGGCTTTGTTTTCTGTGCTGCCCAGCTCCCCCCCCCCCATATGAGTGGAGTGGGGCTGAAGGGGGGGGGGTATCTTAATGAAGTCTGACAGGAAGCTGTGACAGTCAAAGGAGGAGCATGTCCGGAGGGGGAGGAGCAGCAAGGAGACGAAGACACACGAAGACAGAAATGACCCAGAAGAACGGCTTCCTCCGTGACACAGGCTCCTCCCCTCAACAGCACCACTCTGAGCACTTCCTGTTTCTGCCCCTCCTTCTGCTTGTTACACCTGAGGAAGACCCTCCTCTGACATCATGAGGTGGAGAACATGTCTGAGCGAGGAGGGGGTCCTTTCCCATGAATCCAGGAAAAGAACCACCGGAAGCACAAACAAAAACACCAAGTAGATTTTTTATATCCTTGATGCAGAATATTTGTGGACTGAAGGCCGAGGAGAAGAGAACCGGAATCACGCCTCCATCCAGCAGCATCACGGAAAAGTCCATCTGCTCGGAGCGTCACACGCACGGCGCTGCTGGATTACAGCGGCGTGCTGCTGTGCCTCTGCTTCGGTCAGAGAGAAACCTTTGGCTCTCCTGATTCATCCTTCTCTGCTCCTACAGACCTAGGAGGAGACCCGGAGGTGACCAGGAGGAGACCCAGGAGGAGACCTGGAGCAGACCTGGAGGAGACCCGGAGGGGACCAGGAGGAGACCCAGGAGGAGCATGGCGGGAAAGCTCTTCCTCGTGGAAAGTGGGTGTGAATGTCAGGGTGGAGACGTTTTATCCTCCGTATGAATGGGTTCATAATCAGAGGATCAACCTAAATCCTCTTATCTTCTGGTTGGGTTTATGGGATGTCCTGCTCTGAAAGCCTCCCGGAGGAGGATAAACCCTCGTGAATTTGGGTTAAAACTTCCTGGATCTTCAAGAATTTGCCTGGAACGACGTGATGCCGTCATGTTATCTGGGTTATTCTGTCACACGTGAGAACATGGAGGACGCTCGTCTGTCAGTGGAGATTAGATGTTGGATCTGCAAAAGCTGACGAGCTTAATGAGCTTAACGAGCAATACACACATGTACACACATGTACACACATGTACACACATGTACACACATGTACACACGTACACAGAACTTCACTCTCCCTTAACAGCAGCTCACATTGAAAAATCTAAAATATTTCCTCTGAAAGCAAAAAGACAACAACTTCCAAGCATTTCACTGGATGTGAAATGAGTTGCCACGGAAACCGAACTCCAGCATCGCCCTCTTCCTCACAGAGACTCGGTGGTGAAGGCCGTCTAAGTGAGATTTATCAAGCAAAGCTTTAGAAATCATAATTACAGTGGAGGCAGCTCAGCAGGAGGAAACCATGACAACCACCGCCGCGTCTTCCATCACAAAGGCCAAAACCGCACATCAAAGAGGAGCCAGACGCCATAGAGGAGCCGGAAGCCATAGAGGGGCCGGACGCCATAGAGGAGCCAGACGCCATAGAGGAGCCGGACGCCATAGAGGAGCCGGAAGCCATAGAGGGGCCGGAGGCCACAGAGGAGCCAGACGCCATAGAGGAGCCGGACGCCATAGAGGAGCCAGACGCCATAGAGGAGCCAGACGCCATAGAGGAGCCAAACTCCACAGAGGAGCCGGACGCCATAGAGGAGCCAGACGCCATAGAGGAGCCAAACGCCATAGAGGAGCCAAACGCCACAGAGGAGCCAGACGCCATAGAGGAGCCGGACGCCATAGAGGAGCCGGACGCCATAGAGGAGCTGGACGCCATGGAGGAGCCGAACGCCATAGAGGAGCCGGACGCCATAGAAGAGCCAGACGCCATAGTGGAGCCAAACGCCATAGAGGAGCCGAACGCCATAGAGGAGCCAAACGCTATAGAGGAGCCGAACGCCATAGAGGAGCCAGACACCATAGAGGAGCCAGACGCCATAGAGGAGCCGGAGGCCATAGAGGAGCCAGATGCCATAGAGGAGCTAGACGCCATAGAGGAGCCAAACGCCATAGAGGAGCCGAACGCCATAGAGGAGCCGAACGCCATAGAGGAGCCAGACGCCACAGAGGAGCCAGACGCCATAGAGGAGCCGGAGGCCATAGAGGAGCCGGACGCCATAGAGGAGCCAGACGCCATAGAGGAGCCGGAGGCCATAGAGGAGCCAGACGCCAAAGAGGAGCCGGACGCCATAGAGGAGCCGGAGGCCACAGAGGAGCCAGACGCCATAGAGGAGCCGAACGCCATAGAGGAGCCAGACGCCATAGAGGAGCCAGACGCCATAGAGGAGCCAAATGCCATAGAGGAGCCGAACGCCATAGAGGAGCCACACGCCATAGAGGAGCCAGACGCCATAGAGGAGCCGGAGGCCATAGAGGAGCCAAACGCCACAGAGGAGCCAGACGCCACAGAGGAGCCAGACGCCATAGAGGAGCCGGAGGCCATAGAGGAGCCGGACGCCATAGAGGAGCCAGACGCCATAGAGGAGCCGGACGCCATAGAGGAGCTGGAGGCCACAGAGGAGCCAGACGCCATAGAGGAGCCGGACGCCATAGAGGAGCCAGACGCCATAGAGGAGCCAGACGCCATAGAGGAGCCAGACGCCATAGAGGAGCCAAACTCCACAGAGGAGCCGGACGCCATAGAGGAGCCAGACGCCATAGAGGAGCCAAACGCCATAGAGGAGCCAAACGCCACAGAGGAGCCAGACGCCATAGAGGAGCCGGACGCCATAGAGGAGCCGGACGCCATAGAGGAGCTGGACGCCATGGAGGAGCCGAACGCCATAGAGGAGCCGGACGCCATAGAGGAGCCAGACGCCATAGTGGAGCCAAACGCCATAGAGGAGCCGAACGCCATAGAGGAGCCAAACGCTATAGAGGAGCCGAACGCCATAGAGGAGCCAGACGCCATAGAGGAGCCAGACGCCATAGAGGAGCCGGAGGCCATAGAGGAGCCAGATGCCATAGAGGAGCTAGACGCCATAGAGGAGCCAAACGCCATAGAGGAGCCGAACGCCATAGAGGAGCCGAACGCCATAGAGGAGCCAGACGCCACAGAGGAGCCAGACGCCATAGAGGAGCCGGAGGCCATAGAGGAGCCGGACGCCATAGAGGAGCCAGACGCCAAAGAGGAGCCGGACGCCATAGAGGAGCCGGAGGCCACAGAGGAGCCAGACGCCATAGAGGAGCCGAACGCCATAGAGGAGCCAGACGCCATAGAGGAGCCAGACGCCATAGAGGAGCCAAATGCCATAGAGGAGCCGAACGCCATAGAGGAGCCACACGCCATAGAGGAGCCAGACGCCATAGAGGAGCCGGAGGCCATAGAGGAGCCAAACGCCACAGAGGAGCCAGACGCCACAGAGGAGCCAGACGCCATAGAGGAGCCGGAGGCCATAGAGGAGCCGGACGCCATAGAGGAGCCAGACGCCATAGAGGAGCCGGACGCCATAGAGGAGCTGGAGGCCACAGAGGAGCCAGACGCCATAGAGGAGCCGGACGCCATAGAGGAGCCAGACGCCATAGAGGAGCCAAACTCCACAGAGGAGCCGGACGCCATAGAGGAGCCAGACGCCATAGAGGAGCCAAACGCCACAGAGGAGCCAGACGCCATAGAGGAGCCGGACGCCATAGAGGAGCCGGACGCCATAGAGGAGCTGGACGCCATGGAGGAGCCGAACGCCATAGAGGAGCCGGACGCCATAGAGGAGCCAGACGCCATAGAGGAGCCAAACGCCATAGAGGAGCCGAACGCCATAGAGGAGCCAAACGCCACAGAGGACCCAGACGCCACAGAGGAGCCAGACGCCATAGAGGAGCCGGAGGCCATAGAGGAGCCAGACGCCATAGAGGAGCCAGACGCCATAGAGGAGCCAAACGCCATAGAGGAGCAGAACGCCATAGAGGAGCCGGAGGCCATAGAGGAGCCAGACGCCATAGAGGAGCCGGAGGCCATAGAGGAGCCAGACGCCATAGAGGAGCCAGACGCCATAGAGGAGCCAAACGCCATAGAGGAGCCGGACGCCATAGAGGAGCCGAACGCCATAGAGGAGCCAGACGCCACAGAGGAGCCAGACGCCATAGAGGAGCCGGAGGCCATAGAGGAGCCGGACGCCATAGAGGAGCCAGACGCCATAGAGGAGCCGGACGCCATAGAGGAGCCAAACGCCATAGAGGAGCTGAACGCCATAGAGGAGCCAGACGCCATAGAGGAGCCGGAGGCCATAGAGGAGCCAAACGCCACAGAGGAGCCAGACGCCACAGAGGAGCCAGACGCCATAGAGGAGCCGGAGGCCATAGAGGAGCCGGACGCCATAGAGGAGCCAGACACCATAGAGGAGCCGGACGCCATAGAGGAGCCGGAGGCCACAGAGGAGCCAGACGCCATAGAGGAGCCGAACGCCATAGAGGAGCCAGACGCCATAGAGGAGCCAGACGCCATAGAGGAGCCAAACGCCATAGAGGAGCCGAACGCCATAGAGGAGCCAGACGCCATAGAGGAGCCAGACGCCATAGAGGAGCCAAACGCCACAGAGGAGCCAGACGCCACAGAGGAGCCAGACGCCATAGAGGAGCCGGACGCCATAGAGGAGCCGGACGCCATAGAGGAGCCAGACGCCATAGAGGAGCCGGACGCCATAGAGGAGCCGGAGGCCACAGAGGAGCCAGACGCCATAGAGGAGCCGGACGCCATAGAGGAGCCAGACGCCATAGAGGAGCCAAACTCCACAGAGGAGCCAGACGCCATAGAGGAGCCAGACGCCATACAGGAGCCAAACGCCACAGAGGAGCCAGACGCCATAGAGGAGCCGGACGCCATAGAGGAGCCGGACGCCATAGAGGAGCCGGACGCCATAGAGGAGCCAGACGCCATAGAGGAGCCAAACGCCATAGAGGAGCCGAACGCCATAGAGGAGCCAAACGCCACAGAGGACCCAGACGCCACAGAGGAGCCAGACGCCATAGAGGAGCCGGAGGCCATAGAGGAGCCAGACGCCATAGAGGAGCCAGACGCCATAGAGGAGCCAAACGCCATAGAGGAGCCAGACGCCATAGAGGAGCCGGAGGCCATAGAGGAGCCGAACGCCATAGAGGAGCCAGACGCCATAGAGGAGCCAGACGCCATAGAGGAGCCAGACGCCATAGAGGAGCCGGAGGCCATAGAGGAGCCAGACGCCATAGAGGAGCCGGAGGCCATAGAGGAGCCAAACGCCACAGAGGAGCCAGACGCCACAGAGGAGCCAGACGCCATAGAGGAGCCGGAGGCCATAGAGGAGCCGGACGCCATAGAGGAGCCAGACGCCATAGAGGAGCCGGAGGCCATAGAGGAGCCAGACGCCATAGAGGAGCCAGACGCCATAGAGGAGCCGGACGCCATAGAGGAGCCGGACGCCATAGAGGAGCCAAACGCCATAGAGGAGCCAAACGCCACAGAGGAGCCGGACGCCACAGAGGAGCCGGACGCCATAGAGGAGCCGGATGCCATAGAGGAGCCGGACGCCATAGAGGAGCCAAACGCCACAGAGGAGCCAGACGCCATAGAGGAGCCGGACGCCATAGAGGAGCCAAACGCCATAGAGGAGCCAGACGCCATAGAGGAGCCGGACGCCATAGAGGAGCCAGACGCCATAGAGGAGCCAAACGCCACAGAGGAGCCGGACGCCACAGAGGAGCCAGACGCCATAGAGGAGCCGGACGCCATAGAGGAGCCAAACGCCATAGAGGAGCCGGACGCCATAGAGGAGCCAAACGCCACAGAGGAGCCAGACGCCATAGAGGAGCCAGACGCCATAGAGGAGCCAGACGCCATAGAGGAGCCAGACGCCATAGAGGAGCAGAACGCCATAGAGGAGCCAGACGCCATAGAGGAGCCAGACGCCATAGAGGAGCCGGAGGCCATAGAGGAGCCAAACGCCACAGAGGAGCCAGACGCCACAGAGGAGCCAGACGCCATAGAGGAGCCGGACGCCATAGAGGAGCCGGACGCCATAGAGGAGCCAGACGCCATAGAGGAGCCAGACGCCATAGAGGAGCCGGAGGCCATAGAGGAGCCGGACGCCATAGAGGAGCCAGACGCCATAGAGGAGCCGGACGCCATAGAGGAGCCGGACGCCATAGAGGAGCCAAACGCCACAGAGGAGCCGGACGCCACAGAGGAGCCGGACGCCATAGAGGAGCCGGATACCATAGAGGAGCCAGACGCCATAGAGGAGCCAAACGCCACAGAGGAGCCAAACGCCATAGAGGAGCCAAACGCCATAGAGGAGCCAGACGCCATAGAGGAGCCGGACGCCATAGAGGAGCCAGACGCCATAGAGGAGCCAAACGCCACAGAGGAGCCGGACGCCACAGAGGAGCCGGACGCCATAGAGGAGCCGGACGCCATAGAGGAGCCAGACGCCACAGAGGAGCCAGACGCCATAGAGGAGCCAGACGCCATAGAGGAGCCAAACGCCACAGAGGAGCCGGACGCCACAGAGGAGCCAGACGCCATAGAGGAGCCACTCAAACAGAGGATCTCTGCTCCATTATAGACTTTCTGACCCAGCATGCTAGTCCACCCTCAGCCAGAGGTGGCGCTGCGCTGATGCTCAGAGATCATAGGTGGATCATAATCGTGCAAACATGAGGGTGCCAGCAGGATCAGGAAAGACGAGCGGAGCATGCTCCATGGAGGCGGGAGGAAGCCTCGTGCACGCTCACATGCGTGCTCGGCTCAGCGGCAGCGTGAGCAGATGGCCGCTCTGCTGCAGCTTGACACAAAACGGCGGTGAGGCTCAGATGGGTCGCCTGCAGGAACGCAACTCGCTTTTGAAAGCAGGAACCATCATCGTGTTTTGGAGAAACTCTCCACTCTACTCAGAATAAAGAACAGAATGTGCAGCCAAGCTCAGAAGCAAAGCCTCTGAAGCCTCAGATGACCCGCCGCTTTCCAAAAACCCTGAAGGACGGATGCAGATGAACACGCTTATCACCAAGACAACCAAACATGCACAAAGAAAGAAATTCCTCAACGAAGTTCTTTGTCCACTCATCCATCCATCATCCATCCATCATCCATCATCCATTCATCCATCATCCATCCATCATCCATCCATCATCCATCCATCCATTATCCATCCATCCATCATCCATCCATCCATCTATCATCCATCCATCCATTATCCATCCATCACCCATCCATCCATCATCCATCCATCATCCATCCATCATCCATCCATCCATTATCCATCCATCATCCATCATCCATCATCCATTCATCCATCATCCATCCATCCATCATCCATCCATCCATCTATCATCCATCCATCATCCATCCATCCATCTATCATCCATCCATCATCCATCCACCCATCCGTCCATCATCCATCCATCATCCATCCATCCATTATCCATCCATCATCCATCATCCATTCATCCATCATCCATCCATCCATCATCCATCCACCCATCCATCCATCATCCATCCACTCATCCATCCATCATCCATCCATCCATCATCCATCCATCATCCATCCATCCATCTATCATCCATCCATCATCCATCCACCCTATCCATCCATCCCTCCATCCATCATCCATCATCCACCATCCATCCATCCATCCATCTATCCATCTATCATCCATCCATCCATCATCCATTCATCCATCCATCTACTTTCTGCAATGTTTTTCTTATAGCATCCATTCATTCCTTTTCTATTCCGTTTGTCCCTTTCGGGGTCACGGGGCTGCTGGAGCCTATCCAGGCCACTTATAGCATCCAGACATTTTTTATTCAGGCTAATGCGGCGAGTCGTCCAACAGAGGTTTAGCTGTTACGCCGTCAAGACAGATGTTCTTCCTGATGCTTTAGCAGAGCTCTTTCAAATAAATAACCTCATCTCCCATCAACTTTCGGGCCTTTCATGAAAACTTGACGGTAGCTCCTCCCCCACGGGGGCGGGAGCATCGAGTTTATGAACATATTCTTGGACAAGCATTGAGCACCGAATTTGATGAACAACAAAAAAGAGAACGGATGCAGACGTGACGCGTGAATCTGGTGAAGCATCACGCCATGCTTGGTGGATTTGTTTTGAAGCGTTGCACTTTTGGGAGAAAAGAGCGACTTTTACTTTAGAGCAATGTAATATTTATGATTTGATCGTCTTTATTAGCATTTTGGGTTCCTGCGACTAAGTCTGGAACATACGATAACCATCAGACCAGCATGCAGCTAATCTGACAGAACACGGGAGTTCTGCACGGAAACCAGGGTTCTAAGATGCTGCAGGAGCTCAGCCACGCAGACACAGATGATGCTCCGTTTGGGTCGACCACAGCAGAACCGGTTCTGCTCAAACGGACAGCAGAACAGCTGAGATGATAGAAGTTCCCCATGGAACAAAGAACACGCTGGGGGCAGTTCCTCTGCGTTTCAGGGGTAAATCCAGGCAGCAGCTGCCACCGATGGGGGCTCAGCGGGGTAAAACCCTGATTCTTCAGACGTGAACATTGTGGATCTGGAAATTCCTGATCTGGAACCGGGTCCAGCGGACCACCAGCTGAAGGAGCTCAGCTCTGATCTGGAGGCAGAGCTTCATTTCTCAGAGAAACCCAGAGAAGACGCTGAAAGCTCCGACGGCCTTTGAACACAGCAGTTTCTGCTGCTGTCAGAGGTCTGCAGGCTGCAGGTCCTGGACCTCCAGACTCAGAGGACACTTTGTTCAGACCGGAAGTCTGTCAATCAAGCAAGGCGGCATCTTCACACCCGGAGCTGGTCTGCCGGTGACCTGATGACGTCTGACCACAACCTCCAACCATCACAACCATCACCTGACAGCTGTGTGGAGCAGGTGCGTTCAGGGGATTTCTTCAAAATAAGAAATCTGCGTCTTTCTGTTGAATTGTCGCAGATCAGATGATACTTTCACACCAAACCATGATCCGGTAACTACAGACTCGTTCTCGATCCCCCGCGGACTTTGGAGCGGTCCGCGGGCGCACGCGCGCCTTACCTTGGTGAGCTGCGCGATCTTCTTGCTCATCTTCAGGTGCAGGTCCTGGGTGTACTCCATGGCGAGGCCCGCCTGGAAGGACGCGGACGACGGCGAGAATTTGCCCTGACCGGCGGGGCAGTAGAACGGCTGCCAGCCGGAGCCGGTCGCCATCTTCCCGGTGAGGATGAGTGATGAAGGCTGCGAGGGGGAGGGGGGGGGTGAAGACCCGACGATGCAGGGGGGGGGGGGGGGTACCGCGGCAGGTTAGCAGTTACTTCAGAAGATGCAGCCCCTCCACCCTCAGGATGCCGGAGCTCGCGCGCATTTCGCTGCGTTCACGCCTCGCGAACGTCCGTTTGCAGCATTTCGCGCCGCCGTCACCTGCCGTTCCCGCGCGGGGCCCCCGGTCACCTTGATGCCGAAATTCAAGCGCGGAGGCCGTCAGCACTCATGCCTCCGCGTGCGTTCCGAGTGAGCTGCGGCGGGCACGGGGCAGGGACCGGCGGGGAGCGCGCGCGCGCGGGGCTGTTGCCATGGATCACCTCAACAGCTCGTGCTGCATTCACGTGCTCCCGGACAAAACGAAACGTGAGCGGCGGTCTGACGTTTTATGAGCAACGAGCGCGCGGTGAATGACGTGAACGGTGGTGGTGGTGGTGATGATGATGATGATGATGATGATGACTGGAAAGGCGGCGCTGAAACTTAATCGATTTATTTCAGCTTATTAATAAAATCAATTTACTAAAATAGAAAATATAACAAAACATTAATTTCAGCGCAGATTTGTCTAAATACTCTTTTTTTTTTACTGTTTTTATTATTATCTGCATAGAAGACAAACATAGGAGGGTTGGTGGTTTAAAATAGGAAACGGACCCAATAGAACCTTTCAGCAGAACCGGAACCAGCTGAAGGAGACAAGCAGAACATCAGTGGAACATCGCTGACAGGACAAAACCAAGACCGTGATGGATGAGAAAGAGGAAGACGTTCTGTCAGGAGGACTGTGATCCAGCAGACGGTTCAGGACCAGCAGCTCAGACAGAGTCCTCCATCACATCCTCTGGTTCTGTAGGAAAACACATTTAGAAGGAGCTGCATCTCCAGAAGAAATGGAAATCCTGGAAAATCTGGAAAAGTTCAAGGATTTGAAGATCCAAAAGTCACAGCTGGAAAAAGCTGAAAGAGCTGAAAAACTGTAGAAGGAGTTAAGGGACAAAACATGGAGGAAGATTCTAGAATAAAGAAAGAGAAACAGGAAAACGATGGTTGAATACTTTATAGCATCCAACTCTCCATCAGTGCTTCAGTGTCTGACACAATAAAACTACACATATGAATGTCTCCTTTTGAAGAAGGATTTCATAGTTCCTTTAACGTGGTGTCTCTAAGAGAACCGTAAAGGTTTTTAACCCCTTCATGCCTGACTTTATTTCCAATCATAATAAAGATATTCTTGTGTGTTTTATTTTTATTCAGGGTGGTGTTAAATTAAGTAGAGGCTGGATTATACGTTGGGAATTAGCGACACATGAAGGGGTTTATGTTTCCAAGGGTTTTAAGAGAACGCAGGAACGTTTGCATGCCAGTATTTCATGAGAAAATCCTGTGAGTGGTCCCGTGGAAGCCCACCCAACTCTGCAGGCTTTGGTAGGCATTAAAAGCTGAAACTCCATCTGCTTTCCAGAGGAACACGGGAGGAACTGTCAGCGTGTTTGCTTGTGATGGACCTCATTCTGGAAGTTGCTCTGCATAAAAGCATCTTGGAAACGTTCTCTTCCAGACAAACAGATTTCTGTGAAGCACAGGTTCCTCCACAGAACATGAGCAAAGCAGGTTCTGCTCAGAACCTTTGTCTCTAACAGAAAGAGTCTAAACATTTGACTGTTCTGGAGCATGAAGTTCAGCAGCAGTCATCCTCTGCATTCAGACCCTTTCAGCGGCTGCTGCTGCTGCGTTCACTGCTCAGTCACGAGATGGGTTTTTAAAGCAGAGACATTTCTGTAAACTCTGAAGTTTGCTTCGACAGCTCCTTCCTTTAATGTCTTCCATCTTTAATTCATCCCCTGAACGCCAAGAATTACTCGTCTTGCATTCAGTTATTCATGAAAGCAACATAAAGCACTCATGCAGCGTGGTGAACATCTAGCAGAACGCCAAAAGCCTCCAAGCAAATCAATAACAGGTTTGGACCCCAGGCTGGAATCACTGTGCGTGACAGAATGTTCAAGGTTTGCTGCAGGAAGAACCTGTTCTGCTGCAGGAAGAACCTGTTCTGCTGCAGGAAGAAGCTGTTTTGCTGCAGGAAGAAGCTGTTCTGCTGCAGGAAGAAGCTGTTCTGCTGCAGGAAGAAGCTGTTTTGCTGGAGGAAGAAGCTGTTCTGCTGCAGGAAGAAGCTGTTCTGCTGCAGGAAGAAGCTGTTTTGCTGCAGGAAGAAGCTGTTTTGCTGCAGGAAGAAGCTGTTCTGCTGCAGGAAGAAGCTGTTTTGCTGCAGGAAGAAGCTCTTCTGCTGCAGGAAGAAGCTGTTCTGCTGCAGGAAGAAGCTGTTCTGCTGCAGGAAGAAGCTGTTCTGCTGCAGGAAGAAGCTGTTCTGCTGCAGGAAGAAGCTGTTCTGCTGCAGGAAGAAGCTGTTTTGCTGCAGGAAGAAGCTGTTCTGCTGCCTTTAGCCTTATTAACTGAAGTTTTGAGTCTTCTAACATGTTTTTCTTTTTGTATTTACTGAAAGGTTTCCTGAAATTTGGAGGAGACACACTAAGCAGCACTTCAGACGATTGTGTGAAATCAATAAAAGCCCAGAATCAGACTGAACATGAGTCTGACACTTCAGACTAAAATGTCCCAGAACCCAACAGACGTTTGTGGAGGGTGATTAAATCCATGAATTCCCTCTGCAGTCGGTGCTCGCCTCTAAACGGAGGCAATTAGAGGAAGAAGCATTATTGTGTGAGCCCGACACCCTGAGGCCTCTCTCTGTGGCCTCACGTGGAAGTCACTAGGTCTACCGCCAGGGGATGATTATTCTTCTCTACTCTGATCAGCAAATCAATAAAGCTAAAAAAAAAAGAGAGGCAGCACTTTCCTTCCCTCACATGCCCCCCTTCACCAGCTTCTGTTCGTTCTACAGGAACAGAAATACATCCTTTCTTTTCATTCACTCCTAGGAAACAAAAATGACTCATAAAAGCAGACAAAAATCTAGAAAAAGCTTTGAGAACAAAACCTAAAAGGGGTTTAAAGCAGAGACATCATTACTGCAAGTCAATCAAAGAAGTTTAGAAGGTTTTACTGAAGTAAATCAGCATCTGAAGCCACACTATGAAGGTCAGGCACAGGTCAAAGGCTAATGTTTGCAGATATTTTGTGGTAATAAATGAAACGTGTGTCAGTGTGGAGCTGTAAAAGATTTATTTACTGCAGCTTTCAGAAAAGAAGCCTGACGAAACTCCAGGAGCTGTGAAATTTTCAGGCTTTCAGGACCGGAAGCTGACCTTCATCCCAGGACTGTGACTGGAGCAGGATCTCCTGGATCTCCTGGATCTCCTCTCTGATCTCATTCAGGCAGGAACTCCGAGGCGTCTGCTCACAGCTTTTCCTGGTGGAGTCACACGTTTTCTGAACGTTTCTCAACACGCGCCTGATGCCAGATCACATGAGAGAAAAGCATTTGTGAATGAAGTTCCTCCACGAGGAGAAAAAGGAGAAGCCAGTTCAGCTCTAGGACTGATTTCTAGAGGGATTGACCTCTGACCCCTGCGGGCCGGGCTGCTGGAGGAAGTGAACATGTCTACGGTGGTCCTGGTTCGTGTGTGGGGCTGGGATGCTCTGGACTCTGGGCAGGTGGTGGGCCTGTTGTCCGGGGCTGGTGTGACCCTCAGGTGGGTGGGGCCTCAAACTGGTCCGCAGACCTGGAAGAGGGAGGGGCCGCAGACCTGGAAGAGGGAGGGGCCGCAGACCTGGAGGAGGGAGGGGCCGCAGACCTGGAAGAGGGAGGGGCCGCAGACCTGGAAGAGGGAGGGGCCGCAGACCTGTAGGAAGGAGGGGCCGCAGACCTGGAGGAGGGAGGGGCCGCAGACCTGGAGGAGGGAGGGGCCGCAGACCTGGAAGAGGGAGGGGCGGCAGACCTGGAGGAGGGAGGGGCCGCAGACCTGTAGGAAGGAGGGGCCGCAGACCTGGAAGAGGGAGGGGCCGCAGACCTCCAGGTCTGCGGCCCCTCCCTCCTCCAGGTCTGCGGCCCCTCCTTCCTGCAGAACCACCAGCTCAACCTGAGAGCATGGATCAGAACCTCACAGATGTTGGGATCGGGTCTTTAGGAACCAAAGCCCATCGAGACGACTCCTGTTGTGAATTACACAAATAGAATTGATTGAATTGATCCATGAAAAGCTGGTTTGTGCCCTCAGAGCGTCACTGGGTCATGTCCCACTCATAACAATAACCCTTACATAACAATAATCTCTGAAATTATAATCTGAGCGGACGCTGGACTTTGCTGCGTCTCCAACACGTTGGAGGTTTGGATGCTTTCAGCAGCAGCTGCTATTTTGATGCAGTCCTCCAGATTATTTCAGATTATTTCACCAAAGGAAACACAGATGCAGGTGAGTCTCACTAAACTAAGATCAAAGGAAGATGAGGAATTTGTCTCTTTTTTGTGTATTTTCTCTGTGGTATCATTGGATTTTAGCACTTTTTATTACAACTGTAGAGCAAAAAAAACTTTGAACTATGTCTTTTGTAAATAGAAACCTGGAGAGTATAAAGATAAAGACAAATAGAGTGACAGACAAACCCGTCGCACATCGCTTTATCCCATCCCATCATGGAGGGTTTAAACCCTGGAGGCATCTGTACTCCGTCACAACAACACAATATATTTGCACCACTTCTTTATAAATATGCCTTTTACAGATGAACAGCCAGGATGGTCCTGTCCTGACATTAGTACATACTTGAACAGAGGATTTTCCAGAGCTGCATCCTCCCGGGAAAACTGATTATGGTTTCATTCCGTCTTAATCCGGCTCTAATCTGAGGTTTCATTTGTTGTGAAGGTGAATAAAAGGACTAAACGTGCTCCGTCACAGAACCATGTCCATACTGTTTATGTGTTTCATCTATAAAGAGTGAAAATGTCACTTCTTCTTTCTAAAGGTTTTTAATTATTATTATGGGATGTTTGACCTCCCATCAGAACCGAGGTTCTGGGAGGCAGCAGTGTACATGGAGACACTGAAGAGGCTGTATGCAAAGTGCTCCACTGCTGCCCCCTGGTGGTCTGGACGCAGCTTGACAACAGAAACGCACCAAACATTTGAACCTGCAGACATTGATGATGTTGAGGATGTATTTGATTGACACAACCTGATGGTTCCTTTTGTGCAGACCATGTCTTTGTGAATAAAGATTAAGTTGACTGGTGAAGCTATTTGTGGCTGATTCTGTTTCAATCCTACTTTTTTTGTTACTTGAAGCTGAATGTGAAAACAGAGGAATTCCTACAAATGCTGGGTTTTCATCTTTTAACACCCCCCATTATTCCTAACCAGCTCAGGCTGCAAAGGGCTGAGGAAAACTAAAATAATGGACTATTTTCAGAGCAAAAACAGGAATATTTGAATCTTCTGAATTCTATTCCAGCAAACCTCCTGAAACCAAACTTCTTCCTGCAGGAAGAAGCTGTTTTGGTGCAAAAAGAAGCTCTTCTGTTGCAGGAAGAAGCTCCAGGTTTCATGTCAGAACAGAACCCTACATCAGTTCTAAGTTCTGGTTCCCATCAGACTGGGGGGTCATGGTCCAGGTCTCTGGGCGCCGGCATTCTGCTGGTGACCTGGATCAGGTGTGTGTTCTCCATAATCCATGAGATGAAGCGCAGTGGAGTTGAACAGGTATGTCGTGTGACCGGATGCTCAGAAGTGTGACGGACATCAGATTTACCTGTCAATCATACCAGCATGGTTATGACTCAGCTCCTCACGACTGCTGGTAACTGGCTCTATACAAATAAAGACAATTTATGTAGAAATCTGCTCTGGTTCTTTCTCTGCCAAAGTGTTGAGGCTGCTTCCAGCCCAATGCATTCATCACTTTCTGCAGAGGAGTGTGAGGAGTGGCGTGACTTTCCTCTGCAGGTCTGCAGAGCCGTGAAAGAGCAAGCCGACGGGCGGGAACAGACGTGAAGCTGCTGCAGATAAAGATCTCAGACGTTCTGTGGCTGAAAACGTTTCCTGGACGCCATCAGAAGAGGCCTTTAAATCTGGAGCTTCACCAAAATACATAAATGAGTGAAAAAGGATTCAAGGAAATAAAAGAGAAGAAATGTTTAGAAATGAAGAAAGAGAAGGGAAACTTGAAGTCATTTAGGACCTCCTAGTGGTTAAGGCGATGATAAAGTCATGCAGGTAGGGAGGTGGGCAGGTTACTGGGGGGTTGGGGAGGAACTTATTTACCTGAAGTCTTATCTTCTCAGAAAGTGACATGTATTAGTCTGAGCCGAGAGCATTGGCTTATGTTCTGGATCATGTGATTTACAAGGATTTTCAAAGAGTCACGATTTCTTTTTTACTGGATTCAGTCCAAATTTGGTGAAAACTCCACTTCCTGTTGTTGTCCTTGGAGAAACACAAAGGATGTGATTGCAGCCCAGCTGATCTGCGTCATTTGTTCAGCAGACAGAGAGAAACACGAGCGCAGATGCTGAGCCAGGGTTCAGTTCAAACACGCTCAATGAATGTGAAATTCAACATTCAAAGGATGAAAAATGCTGTGGAAAACAATCAGACCATAAAACCCAAAGAGCTCAGATCAGTCCAAACCTATCAAACATTTCCATCCTATAAAACTTTGGAACCAAATACAAACGGCACACAGGAAAATTTTGGCTTTCCTGAAGAGCAGAAAGAAAGAAAGAAATTAGCATAGTATTTAGCTCTGAGTTGTGGCAGACAGCGCCCCCCGAGGGCAGGAAGGAGAATGCACCTCTTAGGAGACGTTGAGCTTTTCTCCTTTTTTCTTGGGTCAAAAACGTCCTGTTTGTAAGAAGTAGACCACTGAATCAGCAGATGAGGAAAAAGTTTGCAAGGGACAAAGAAGAGGGAAAAAAAAATCCCCAAAACTCCAGAGCGTAGATTTCTTCTTTACATATAGTGTTGTTCCTTTGATGAGTGTGGATGTTCAGATTTGGATCAGTGGCGTCAGCCAACAGTTTTTGGGGAGCAACAAAAGAATAGGGAGAGTACATTTATTAGGATATTTTGAGTTTTTAGCAGCATTTCATGGAAAAGCTACAACTATTTTGAATGTTTGAATTAAAACATGCAGAATAATCAGATAACACATCTGCCTCACAGCGAGGGGTGGGGCTCGTCTGTCCCTCCAGAGAGGAGGAGGAACGGCTGTCAACATGGTGTTCAACCAACAACCTCCACCTCAACACATCAAAGGAATGATCATAGACTACAGCAGGAAGAAGAGGGACATTCTGCCACTCTTCGTCAGTGGGGGCTGCGTGGAGAGGGGGCCAGACTCCCGCCTCCTGGGAGTCCACATGGGGGAGAGCCTGACCTGGAGTACGAATTCCTGAGGTTCAGGAAGAAGAACATCACCCAAAGACTGCTGGTGACCTGTACCACTGTAGAACGTGGACTAACGGACATCCTTATTTCTCCGGTTTCTAAGACATATTGAAGCACTTTTTATGTAGTTTTATGTATACTTTTGCGTAGTAAGTTGTTTTTTAAGGCATGAATGTTGAACAGACCAGGAGGCACTTTTAATTTCAACATACATGTGACATCCACAAATAAAGATCTAAGATTTGCATAAAACACATTTACTGCACATGGTGTAACGTTAGTCTCACTGCTGTAAAATATATTTGCAACAGCATCACGTTTCACACGGGTTCAAAAACGGTCACTCTTAAGGTCAGGTGAGCTCATCTAGCATGTTTTCCGCTGCTTTAGCGTCACGCTCCGCCTGCACACCAGACCCAGGATTTCCCTCAACAGCCTAAAGACTTTAGGGACCACGAACGCTCTGTAACTGTCCTCAGACTGAGAAGACGACTGCACGCAAAAGAGCCAACAGGCGGCGATTTGATGAGATTTGAGGTCAATCCAGATTTAACCTTTTATTTGTTTCTTTAAGCAAACGTCCTCATATTTATTAAATAACAAACTGCAACCACTGCAGCCTGATAGGAATGTCATTTGGTTCACTTTGCCATCTTTCACCATCAAGAAAATTATTGTAAATGTCATTTTTTTCTAAGTCAAACTAAAAAAAACTGTGAACTTGAATCTTTTTAAAATTTAAAATTTGCAAATTCTGTGTGTTTTTAAACTAAATATGAGATTCTCAGGTCATGGAATGTCTCCTTCTAATAAAATAGTGCTGTTACTCATAACTGAACCTTTGTAAACTTCACTTCAGGGTTTGTAGCGGCTGTTCTGTAGGGACAGGATGAGGACATTAACGCTAACAAGCTGGAAGGTGATGCATCATTGCATTCAAACATTAAAGGTCATCCAGTTTTTAATGTTTAAAGCAGCCCAGTATTGGGTTTTAGTTATCACCTAGGCATAAAAATGTAACAAAAGCTCAAAAGCAGTGTCCTGTTTACTATCACATAGATTTCAGTCAAAAACAGTTTTCTTCATTTGCATAACCAGATTCAATTGGTGGAGGGGTGGAAAAGCAGCTGGTGACTCAGCTGTTCAGCACAGGACAGGTGCAGCAGGGGAGGAGCCGTCACTTCCAGACAGAACTTTGCCAGAACCGGACTCTGATTTCTGGGTCTAGAGGAGGATGTTGATGCTGAAAACGAGATGAAACCAAAAGCGCTGAGGAAACTTGTCTGACTGGATTTCTTCTTGTTTTTAAGGTGAAGCAAAAGAATCGATGCCGGCTTCTGGACGCGGTTTTGATGCTAAAATCAGTTTTTTATAAGGTCCCTGAAAATGGAAAACAACCTGAGTATGTCTGATGATCATCAGGATAAGAACTGCCACGCCACACACCAGGACATCTACAAGTTGTTTGCAGGTGTGATGATCCTGATTTTCCTCTTGGCTCTGCCTCTGAACGGATCTGTCCTCCACCTTTTCATATTCAAGCTCAAGTTCTGGAAATCAAACACCAACAACGTCTTCCTCTTCAACCTGGTGTTGGCCGACATGCTGCTGCTTTTCTGTCTGCCTATCAAGTCCTACAACTTCATAATGGGGGAGAGGAGGAGCGGGAACGATGTGATGTGCAAAGCCATGCTCTTCATGTTCCTTCTGAACCGCGGCGCCAGCATCGCCTTCCTCGCCGTCACCTCCATCAACCGCTACTTTAACGTGGTGCACCCTGGACGGAAGAACCTCCTGAGGGCGCTCAAGAGGTCTCCCCAGATATCAGTCCTCATCTGGCTTTTGCTCCTCCCCCTCACTATTCCGCCCATGATGAAGACCTTTCAATGCTGCAAAAGTCTGAAAAATCACGGTGAAAATGGCACCACGACGAAGGTAAAGTCCTAAATGTGTGAAGTTACGGCAAATTGAATCAGAAAACTGTAATAGAGATAAAGACATACACAGCAGTTCAGGATTAAACCTGTCCCAAGTCCGGGTAAATGCAGGGGGTAGTATCAGGAATAAACATGTCAAACCAAAGACTAATCAACCATTAGAGACAGAATTTTAAACCGATCAGTTGTGGCTGACTGCAGTGGACAGTCAGAGGACCAAAGACTCACCAAAAGAAGGCAATGTTTTTCATTTCAGGACGTGGTGGACAGCCTCACCGAGGTGGTCTTCTTCACCCAAATCCTCATCCCTTTCTCCATCCTGGTCTACTGCACCGCCCGCATCGTGAACCGGCTCAGGAGAAAGACGGTTGGGGACAGGACCAAGCTGAAGAGAGCCATGATCCTGGTGACCACCGTCATGGTGGTCTTCTCCCTCTGCTTCCTGCCCTGCACCATCGCCCGCATGATCCTGCTGATAGTTCGGGTCCAGGAGATGAGCGAGCAGATCCAGGACCAAGCAGATGTGGTCTTTGACGGCCTCCTGGTCCTGTCCTACATGGACTGTCTGCTGGATCCGCTGGTCTACTGCTTCTCCAGCACCAAGTTCAAGGCTCTGTACCTCTCTACGTACTTCCCGTTTGTAGTCCAAACGGCTGTGAGGCGAGCAGACGACTCCGTGAGAAAATCAGCCCGACGTTTATCCTCCAAAAGGGATTCAGTGGTGCTGGACAGCTGATGTTCAGACAGACCTTCAGGTGGAACCTCGGGAGGGATTGGAAACCTGGACCTCTCCAGCACTGAGATGGGCTGGTGAAAAGGTCGAATGAGTGTCGATGCGTTCTGACGACCCGACCCTGATGGACACGAAAGAAGCATAACTACACATCCATCAGATGTCCAACAATCAGAAGGAGTGGACAGGTCTATGCTGCTGGTTCTGCTCAGGTCACCGTTCCTCATCAACATGTCCCCGTGTTAGTCATGGAATTCTGTTTCTGGATGTCCTTCTTTGTTTATAGACAAACACTGGAGCGTTCTCATGGGGCGGCAGCCTGCTTCACCATGGCAACATCTTCTCTGCTGAGTAAAGCCGACGCAGGACAGGAAAAACGTGTGTTTTCGTGGGAAATCTGTAAACCAGTCTTAAATTTTTGGATGGGAATTTTCTTGACCTGTCTATTATTAAACAGAAGTCAGATTATTTGATATATAATGTGATTTATTTGATGTTTACTGGAAGTAACAGTGGATTAAAGCACATGGATGAAATTCTGCTTGATAGAAGAGAAAAACCAAGTGTGACACAAGTTGTGGGTTAAATTAAGAACAGAGTTCAATGTTCATTTCCATCCTTAGTTTCTAAAACTAACCTCTATAGATTATTGGTCGCATCGTGAGAAAGTTAAGGAACCGCTGCATAAAGTCGAGTTACTGACTTAAACGCCACGCTCACACCAGGCTCGGAAACGCACGTTCCAGCGACCACGTCCAATGAAGTCGATGTGACCGTCTGTATGTGAGTGTTCAGGCGTCCACATTCATTCATTCTCTACGTATGAAATCCACGTCCATTTAATGCACGTGAAATCAGAACTTTGACCAATCAGGAACTCAGATTAGGCCGTGACACAGAATAGAATAGAATAGAATAGAATAGAATAACCCATGGTATAAACTTATGACTAAAAATATTAAATAACACATAAAAAGAGAAAAGTCCTAATAAAAATTCAACTGGACCAGATTTTGGGTTTGACGACATGTCGCCTCTCACCTGAGCGGCTCCTTCAGTTGTGAATGAGAAGCGAAATGTTTCAAACCAGAAATAAGAGTTGAATTTTTTTGAATTTTTCACTTTATCGTGACCTGGATGATTGAGAATCTACACAATTATTTAGTGGCTAAAACCAGGAAATTAAAATTGTTGCTAAATAAAAGTGTATTTGTCGTTTGAAAAAAACAGGATACCCAATCAATATGTGTTGAAATTGTGAAAACCAGAAGAAATAAGAATAAATATGAAGAAAACATCCACCATAAGGAGTCTAATAGAAGAGGTCCAGGTTTCATGTTTAATGACAAGTTTTAAATGTTTGTAGCAGTTGGATAAAAACTGTTCTGGAATCTTTTTGTCTTGATTTACACCGCTTTGACATTTCACAGCAGGCTCCTCCATCTGCAGGTACCTGCACTGGTACCAGGTAGTGTGAACACGGCATGAACACGCATCACAGGCCCGGTGTGAACACGGCATGAACACGCATCACAGGCTCGGTGTGAACACGGCATGAACACGCATCACAGGCCCGGTGTGAACACGGCATGAACACGCATCACAGGCCCGGTGTGAACACGGCATGAACACGCATCACAGGCCCGGTGTGAACACGGCATGAACACGCATCACAGGCCCGGTGTGAACATGGCATGAACACGCATCACAGGCCCGGTGTGAACACGGCATGAACACGCATCACAGGCTCGGTGTGAACACGGCATGAACACTTACCCACACATGCTTTCTTTCTTTTTTGTTGGATGAAATTGTGATTTCAAACACATTTTGACTGCATGAACTCTAAAGTTCCTCTGGGGGGGGGCTTCATTCACAAAAACAGATGATCAACAGGATGATCCCGTTAGCAAAACTGAACTTTTCCCGGAAATCCAAAGGCGGATCCTGGTGAAGCGCCTGAACTCCAGATGCCACAGATGGGCTTTTACTCCCTGTGAAGGCCTATTTAACCTGAGTCACCTGTTTAACCTGAAACACCTGTTTACCTGGGTCACCTGCACCAAACCCACAGGGTTATTTTCCTCAGGTCAGTCTGACACTTTATCACAGAAACCTCCCAAAATTCTCCTCATCTGTTTCCTTCATTCTGCCGTTTCTTTGCTGATAAAACACAACGAGAAGCAGCAAAGTCAGGTTTTATGACTAAATAAAGCTCCATGTGTTTTAATCTTATCTAATCAGACTTTTCGCTTTGATTTGTTACAAAAACCCATCATCAGCGGCAGTTGTAGTACCCTGAACAACCACTGGGTGGAAATGTGAGCTTCCTGAGGAAAAGGTTTCATCTCAACGCCTTCTTCTCTGCAGAAACATGCCTGTCTTATCTGCACGCCTCCATCTGTGCGTGTCACACATGCACGCACACGCATGACCAGGCGACACATTTAGTGTTTTAGTGTCCAAAACAGTTTGTTTGCGCAGGCTTATGCGACACTGCCATAAACCTCTCCTTTACAACACTTCTGGCCTGAGGAAGTTTTTAGGAACACTAATCAGAGGAACTGCATGACAGATCTATGCTGAGAAGGTTCTGCAGAACATCGTGTTCTGTCCCGATCAGGACGGAACAGGGTGGAGGCAGCATGAGGCTGAAAAACACACCTGCATGATTTCAAATGAGTGGCAGCACACGATGAACGAAAAGGAAGACGAGCAAGAAGATGAAGTCGTTTAGACAGAGAGGCTGTTAAGTCATTCAAAGTTATCCGTTTGGGGTCCACAAACAAGATTTCACATCTAGTGGAATTTACAAGCCTCTGCGGTGAAATGTGGGTCAACGAGGCTGAAGGATGAGTCACGGCTGGAACAGGTTTAACAAGACATGGCATATATCAAAATACAGATACGATATATTGCTTCCAACAGCCTTTTAGAGGCTCAGAGAATGTAGAAACATTTGTCCAAACATGATAAAAAGAAAACAATGAACTTTTAGTTTTATGGAGAGTTCAGACAACACCGACTGGTTAGACGGTAACAGTGCTGTATTTATGAAATGAAGGACAAATGCAGGAGACGGGACATGAAGGAGGTGAACATGAACAAAAATGAACTAAATTTAACCCAAAAAATGGATTTAAAACATAACAAACTAAAGCCAAACAGGTTTGGTTGCTGTGGAAAGCTCTGAAGGCTACAGCCAAAGGATAAAACCAGAGCCAAATAAACTCTGCTCTTCAGTCCCTACATAAGTGAGCTCCCTGATTGGGCTGTTAATCAATTCATATCATCATTTGTGGTTGCTGATCCGATTCCTAGTCTATATTGATTCATTCTGAACGATCTGATTGGATCCGGTTCTCTGACCTGCAGTGGATCCAGATCCTCTGGATCCAAACTTCCAGCAGTGAGACTCAGACAGAAATTCCTGCTACTGAACAGTGAAGTTTTCCAGATTCTTGGATTTCTTCCAGATCATCAAGTTCAATGAAATCTGTGTCCAAACAAACAAGTCAACTAGAATGAATGTCAGATCCATTCACATGGTAGTTTCCTAAAGTTCACCACTGTTGTTTTTCCACATCCAGAGAATCCAAAGGGAACATTCTAGAACATTCTAGACACTGGATGGTCACATGACTTTATTCACAGAATAACACAGTCACAGTCACAGTCAAATAAACCTGCTGTACATCAATCCAGATGGTTTTTTCCTACATTGATGATTGATTTATCATATTATGAATAGTTTAGGTCGATTGATTATGCCTCAGACAGATGGATCTGATTGAACAGCAATCGATTGATCAATGATGGGTTAATCTGCAGACCCCTAGTGCCTCACCTAAACCCACCTGAGGAGAAAAACAATAAAAATAAACAGGAAAAAAATGGAAGGAGTCAAACAAAAAAAAGAAAAAGAAAGGAAACCATCTGAACCGTAAGGATTCCTAGGAACTATCAAACTGTTTTTCACTTGAACTGAACTGAGATGTATTATTCACTGAGAGATCAGTGGAGGTCTATTTGTTTTGGTAAATCTGTACATGTATGCTGGAAGCTGCTGCGTACTCTGTGCAGTCTTTAGTGGAGACAGTCAGTTCTGCTAATGTGTGCAGTCTTTATCTTCTGAAGTGAGAGCGGCTGTCATTTTGTCTGCTCTTCATCTATAAAGTATGTCGGACAGATGTTTGAATGTGAAACCAACAGGCAGGAACTGAAACTCCTCCCTCTGTGAGTTGGACTCCCATGTGAAGATGTTCAGCCGCGTCATTTAGAAGAAAACCTCACCAAAAACCATGACCGACCTGTTTCTAACTAACTCCAGTGGCTTTTGTTTGGCAACAAAAGGCTTTTGAGGATTGCAGGATCGCCCTCTCCAGATTGACAGTAAGGCTTAGCAAGCCGTCGTCTGGTGGCGATGCAGGAACTGACGCCGTTTCATGAGAGTTTGCAGCTCAGCCACAGAGACAGTGTTGTGAAACAGACTTGTCGAGTCATGACAACCAGTTTGTTAGGCAACTGTAAAGTAACACAAGTACACGTTGATGTCTTTCCTGTTGCAATGACATGTTGGTGTAGTTTTTGAACAAGTTACCAAAAATGAAACCACTGAGGTGAAAATGAATGAATGAAATGGTGAGTTAGGACATGAACCCCCCCTCATCAGGCCATCCTCCTTCAAGAAGAGATGAAATGATGAATCAACTTCATCAATGAACCAGTTTCTGTTCCTACAATACAACCAGATCGGTCTGTCAGAGGGAAGTTGATCCAGATGACCTACAGAAATATAAAATGCATTAAAAAACGGATCAGTCCATCATTCCAGTCCAATGTGTGGACAGACTGTGAATAAAGTCATGTGACCATCCAGTGTCTAGAATGTTCTAAGAATGTTCCCTTTGGATTTTCTGGATGTGGAAAAACAACAGTGGGCTGAACTCTCTACGGGTTCGCTGAGCGGTCTATGACCTTGACTCTTCCTTCAGGTCACCCGTGTGACCCAAACCGGTTAGAATTTTCCCCCACAGACAGCCCAGATCCATCCAGCTGGGACTCAGGCTGGGTTCCCGACTAGCAATGTCTTCACTGAAATTCTCTGAACGTGTCCTGGAAGAGGCCATAAACCCCTGCAGGGATCCAACCGCCTCATATTATAGGCCATGATGATGGCTTCCGCAATCCAACCTGACAGTTGTGGCTGTGTGAGAGGTTTTCCCCTGTGTGGGGGGGCCCATGATGCTAATAACTGTTCTGTACAGACATGAACAGTGCTTGAACTTGGCAGAATGCAGAAGGCCACTTCATGCAAAAGTCGGAGCTAAAAGGTCCCAGAAGACAATCTGAAACAGCTGGGAGGAAAAGCTTGGGTGAAAATGCACGGTTAGCTTCCAGCTCAAGAATCCTTCCTGGAAAATTGAAACTTGCTCAAACATTTAGCAGATACATCAATAAAGAAGCACCTTGAGCTTGGACCTGCTGCAGAGGCTCCAAAGGCGAGGGTGTCCTCACGCCACGCAGCCAAGGACAACCAGAGGAAGGTCACAGCAAAACAACATCTCCCCAAGTATTTTTGTCCCGTTTCTAGTACGAACATCTTATTAAACTTGATAGAAGTCAAAACTGACTTCCTAAAAAGTTTCCAGTAGGAGTATGTTGAGTCATTTGATCTTAAAAGCATCTTCACTTGAAAGAAGGAAAATTGGACTGTTGTAGTACCTAAAACAGAATATATTTGGGGGAAAGTGTATAAATATACCTTTTTTAAGGCTCTAAAACTCTTTTCAGAGCAATAAACTGATTTCAAGACATAATATTCCAAATACCAGAGCGATCAACTTAAATATGAGTGCTTTATATTTTTAGATTTAATTTAGTTTACAAAATGCAGAACATATCATAGTTTGTTTCCCAGTTAAAACAAGGATAAACATCTTGTATTCTGGTGTCAGACTGATGAGCAGAATGTCGCCCCAGGCTTTGATATGAGGAGAAAGCCCCTCCCTGTAGATAGATGACACCCTCTGTCTGCCAGTCCCGGCAGGTACAGCGTGATGAAAGCTTCTGGGGACACGCCCACAATCCCTGCTCCTCCCCTCAAACGTCCCCCCCCCTGCATGGATCTCCAGAAGATCCATGATCTGATCTGATGGATTCAATGATCCATCCTGGTCCCTCAGAGAATCTCAGCTGCTCCAGCTCTGCTACGTTCGCTGTACGGTGACTGCAGACCATCGAAGGCCGATTTCAGGAAGTCCGTTAAACTGAAGTCAGCAAAGGAGCCCGTGGGGGGGTCTAAACCCACAGAGAAGTCTTCTGAGCTCTACTCTTTTCCTGTTTTTCCCTTTCTTGTCTCTTTGCTTCTCTTCCAGCTTGATCCTCCAGTTCCTCCCATTTAAAAGCATCTGAAGCGGTCGCTGTCTGATCTGTGACGCCTCTACTTCATTTGAAATTCCAGAAGTGTGGGCCTGGGACGGATCAGGACCAAAGCGGTTCAGAAAATGGATGGAAAATCGTTAATCAGGTCTGAGAGTCCCATTCAGGGGGAACTGAAGGTGAATTATTGAAGCCTAAAATTCTGTTCGACCCAACAAAACACTTTAACAATGTCTGAGCAGAACGGGCCTTCTTCTGGGTTCAGATCCAACAATGACTGTGTTTTTGCAGGCAGGAGTTCATTGCAGACCAAACCCATGCAGTAGTTGGGTCAGCATTTGTCTATTTGTCTTAAACTGTGATATGGTAACAGGCACCTGCACCGCAGATGGAGCAGATTATTGGTTTGCTGGTGAAGCAGTTTCTCTGCTGCGACTGGATGTTATCTGATGACCAAAAGGAGATTTTTGTGTTTCTACTCCATTTCCTCTCAGTCAAAACATTTCCTTCCTGGTTTCAGAAACTGTATTTTCAATGTGTTGAACACGCATTTTCTCTGTTTGCTTCCATGCAGCTGCTCTGATAGCAGAAGACTGGTGCTTTCATCGTGGAAGTCCTCCCTGTAAATATCTGGAGCTGTCATGGTGGCCTGTCAGACTCCTCCCCCTCCAGCTCTGCTGCTCATTCATCTCAGCTGTGACTCCTCAACTCATCAAGCACCTGCTACAAAAGGAGACCCAGCGTCATCATTCTTCACCAGTCCGTTAACCCTGATGGTGCTTAGTCTCCAGAAGTGCTCTACGTCCGGCTCCCTTGTCTCTGTCTGAGCTAATCTTGTCTTGTCCTCTGCACTCAGGTTTCATTCTCATGCCACGAGAGTCACCTGAGCTCACCACCCTGAGCAGCAGCAGCCACAGCTTTCCACCGCTGACACATCCTGCCACTGAGTCACAGTCTCGTGCTCCTCAAGACCACCAGCCACGCCACACATCAAGAACCTAAGCCACGAACTTTGTCTCGCTCCACGTTCAGGGAGTTCTCCACTAACGGTACCAGAACCTCCAACCAAGAGCCGCAGCCTCGATTACCCACGACGGCGTTTTGGAAACGTCAAGAACTCAAAATAAACTTTGTACTTATCTCTTCACTTGCCTGTCTCTGCATTCTGGGTTTCAGCATCTGGATCCGTTCCGCATTCTAGTCATGACCGGAGCAGCTGATTCTGACATGTTTTCTTCGGTTTACAGGCTGTTTTGTGGTCTGATCCCTGAATCTGTGGATCCTCCCGGCCCCACGCCAACGGTCTGACCGCTGATTCAGAGATGACCAGATACTCCCCACTCATTTCCCTGTTTTTATCCTTTGTGAGGCCGTCTCGTGTGGCTGTGGTTTGTTTGTTCCTGAAGTAACCACTGGTGCCCTACATATCAGAAAACGTTCTCCTTTTGCCAAAAGCTGAGTGTTCAGCTGCTGGAGTCCGTTACCGTGAGCCGTGGCTGTAGGTCTGCACTTCCTGGGAATGTTGACGAAGCTCCTCCTCATGGAGCTCAGATGGCTTTCTCATGTCATTGAGACAAGCAGTCAAAGACGGCTTGTTTCAGAGTGAAGTGGGAAAAAAATGAACATTTTAATTCAAACTGGAAGGAGAGATGTTACTTGAATGTTTTCTGTTTATTTCTTGTTCTGTTCAAATCTAATAACCAACAAATCTGGGCTTCCGGATCAAATGTACTATTTTGTTTTTTTCAATTTGCGTTTTCTGAAGAAGATGCAAATGAACCTTAAAGACCCACCGATGAAAATGGCGTTTTTGGTGTTTTTAACATGTTCTTGGAGCATTTTCCAGATGGACGTTTCTAAAGACAATTGGGATTAAAACTTCATTTTTATATTCAAATCATTGTCAATTGGGAGCAGACGAAGTAATGATGTTTGAAAAAGATCGTATTTGTGACGTAGAAAATCTGTGGGGCGGGGCCACAAGCTCTCTGCTCCGCCCCTTTCTGATCATCTGTCAGATGGACAGACCCACGAACGTCTTTGCTTTCCTGGTCTGAGCTGGCATCTGGATCAGAACTGGGTGGCTGGACAGCTGCCATTTTAGTTGGACTGTTAATGTTAGCTTGGAGGTGTGAGGAACGGTAAGCGGGAGAGATAGATGACGGGAAGGGGAGGCGGGTTTACTCCACGCCAACAGTCCCTTCTATAAAACAGAAGTGACTCCGGCCGCTCTGCAAAAACGGCGTTCCAGAAAAGGACGTTTTTTTTGGGTTTGGGCTGAAAACCGTCATCAGCACCATGAAGAGACCTCTGGAGACACTTAGAGAATGGATGATCGGGATTGGACTTTACCAGATGCAGGACGCTGAAGCACACAGGAAGCTGAGGAGTCGTGGAGGATCACCGTCACATCGCCAGTGCCTCAGCGGTGGAATCCATGGAAACTGAGCCGCACGCCAGAGGTGTTGAAGGTCCACTGGCATTCTTTCTGTGACAAAAGTCTGTTGTTCCAACTTTCTTCTGATCTTTGACCAGTTTGAATTTATTTATGGTCTTGACCCTGGAAGGAAAAAAATCCTGTTTTTGTTTCATCTCAGGCTGGAGATCAGATTTCCACGATGGAGCCCTTTAAGCCGCCCTGAGGTCAAACTCTTTCTGAAGACTAACAATAACTTCCTCGTTTCAAACTCTTGACTCCTGGGGGGGTGGGAACGTTCAGATGTTTTCCAAACTGAACTAATCTGCAGCTCGAGGATGTTTAGTCACGTTGTTTTGTGTATTTGTCTTTAGACGTGATGGTTTATGACAAATTAGGACTCTTTCCTGGAGCGCTTTCATCCCTCTTTGGGATTTTCCATCAGCAGCTGTTGCAGGGAGACGATGGACTGGTCCTCAGTCTTCAGCTCTTCTTGCAGTCTCCTCTTTGTCTGCTGTTAAAAGGCTACACTGATTTCTTGTAGGAACTTATCTTGGATGCTTGTTGTAGTTGCCATGGAGACTAGTAGAGTTAAAGAGAGTCAATGAAAGGTCTAAACTCCTCTTTTCTTTTCAGAAATTCACTGTGCACAGTTTTAATTTGAAAATGAAAATGTTTTTAAAGGATTGGATAAGTCGTCTAATTACATTTATGGTGTTGCTTATTAATAGTTTTATATCAAACAAAAACATCTGTATTTTTTTCTGTTTTCCTGAATTAAAAACAGAGATTTTTATGAGTAAAAAGAGAATGGAATGAGCTGAACTCTGTAAATAATGTAATAGAGGACACAAATGACAAATAGAAGACGTGAGTTCCTCTGTGGTGGAATCCCTCCTCAGGGGTAGACCTCTCCTCAAGCTGGATGTTCCTCCATGTCAAAAGGAGCCAAGACTTGGTTTGGGCTTGAGTGGAGAAGGCTCCAGAGTCCTGGAGGGGTGGTAACCCTCCGCTGGCAGAAGATAGACTCTCCAGCTTCAATAAAAAGGGCAGAGGGCCTCTATGATCAGATGATCCTAAACCGAAGGAACTCAAATCAGCAGATTTCTACTGATTTTTAAACCAATCTCACTAAACGTCACAAGAAATCATACCTGATTGACTGACTAAAGCAGATCCAGATCATCTTCATCCAAACTTCCAGCATCCTGTCCACACATTGGACTGGAATGATGGACTGATCTGTGTTAATGACATCGCATGTGTGTTGTCTGCTGTGATTGGTCAGTTCACCTTACAGTCAAAAAAACCTACTGTACCACGCAAATTGACTAAAAAATCTAATACATTTACAAGATTTTTTGTCGTAAATTTACAAGAAAACAACTCCTAAATTTACTTTTTTCTTGGTGGCCCTAAAACTCCATCTTAGTTCCAACCTTTAGAGACCAAAACCATTTGAATCAATCATGATCTTCATTTATGTATTTTGACATAAAAAAGTTCTGTACACCAAGAAAATTATTACAAAATAAGCAAATGAGTTTTAAGATAAGATCACCCCTCCCCCATTCCACAGACCCACCCCCAGCCCCCCCATCATAAAATCTAAGTCCCAACTCTGTAAAGTTTCATTTCCTAATTTTTCTTTGTGCTTAAGAAAATATTGGACTGAACCAATGAATGGCTTCAATGCTTCGTGAAGCTTCATCTGCCCATCACTGATTTCTGGAGTTTAAAACTCCCCTGGGAGTATACTTCAGCCGATTGACAGGAGGCATTCATGGGCACTCGGAAATCTGAATATTAGCAGGGAAACCACCCTTCTTTCCTGTTTGTCTAAACTGTAGCTGAAGAGACCACTGCGCATGAAAGAGACAAGATAAAGGACTTGAAAACTAAAATGTAGCCTTTAATTAATATACAATTTTTTCTTGTCATCTAGTGGAAGAAACATGTCTGTAAAGATTGATTAAAGTTTAAGAATATGTCTATTTCATCTATTGATTTAGCACATGAATAGCATCAAAAACAAGACAATAAAACTGTAGATTAAACTAGATCATTTCCATTAAATAAATTAGGAAAGCATGCAGGGAGGTGGAAGAAACCATGAAGGCTTGAGGCCCCCCCTGATAAACAAAAGATAATGGATTAAAGAAAAAAGACTAATAAATAATATTAATAAACAAAAAATAAAAATGAGGGCTGGTGGCGCAGTGGTTAGCGCTCTTGCCTCACAGCAAGAAGGCCTCCGGTTCAAGTCTCGGCTGGGGGACATGAAAAACACAACATCAATGGGGGGCCTTTCTGTGTGGAGTTTGCATGTTCTCCCCGTGTATTCGTGGGTTCTCTCCACCTTCCTCCCACCATCCAAAAACATGCTTCATTGGTTGACTGGCAACTCTAAATTGGTCATAGGTGTGACTGTGAGAGTGAATGTGTGTGTGATTGTTGACATTCTACCCTGAGACAGACTGGAGACCTGTCCAGGGCGTCCCCAGCCTTCACCCACAAGTGGCCGGCCCCGTGACCCCAAAAGTACAAGTACACGTCTGTACTAAAAGTGAGGCGGTATATTTACTTTACTTTTTATATACAATAATAAAATTTCAGATGTTCCAATTTAGTCAGACGTATTCAGTTACTATACTTTCTAATGTTTTCAATATAGTAGACTTGCGATATACTCAGGTGTTGAAATAAACTTCAAGTGTCCTACGTTCCTGAAGATGTGAAAGGTTAGAATCTGCAGAGACGCCAGGGCTTCCCGCCGCTGATCCTCCACCAACTTCTCTCTGCGACTGTGGAGCCAGAAACCGGCCCAGCTTGTGGGCCTTTAAATCGGGTTAATCTTTAACCCGGTTCTGAATCATTGCACATCATGAGGTCCAGTTGCTTTTAAAACGAGCTCGGACACAAAGCTGCTGGTCTTAAAGTCTTTCCGGTGAGTGAATTCCCATTTCATGAGCAGTGTTTGGTTCACTGGAATGACTGTTCGGTTTGGGTTTGGTAGAGGGACCCTCGACCGTCAGGCTCCATAAAAGTGGATCCAGGAGGATTTCATTTGCACAGAAATAAAAAGGAGGATTTTTCTAATGTGGGAAGGTCTGACAGTCCTGCAGTTGTGTCTGAAAGTGGTCACATTCTTGAGCTGTTTCTAGCACATCCCTCGAGAGTCTGAGTTGCAGAGCTGTGTGGACTTGTTTTCAGGCAGGGAAGGTGTTTAAGGCATGCACCCCCCCATTTCATTCCTTAAAGTAAAGTTCTTCCCTCTGGATTCAGCATTCCTCACAGCTTCGGCTCATTTTTCCTTAAATAGTAGAAAGCCCTGACAGTAGCTCTGGGTCCGCCTCCCCACGCGTCTGTCACCAATTCCCAAAGATCCACATCTGTGAACTCTGAGGAGCGTTCCTGAAATATCTCATTGCAGCATTTTGTGGCCACAGCGGAGACGGGATCTGCTGGGATGTGGAGGATATTTCCCTGCCGGGTTGGGAACCCGTGGAACCGAGCAGCCTGGGAGCTGGTTCCTGCATGTTCTCACACGCCACCTTCCACACGCCGTTCACGCTTGAAGTTTGTTTCCGAGCGTCTGGAAGTGTTTTATTATGCTGATGCAGTAAAGTGGGCTCAGTGCCAGTTCTAGTGCTCGGTGGGCCGGTCCAGCGGTGGAAAAGTAACTGGTGACTCACCTCCTCAGGGACATGGGAGGTGCTACAAACAGCAGCAGCAGCAGCAGCTCACTGAGGGCATGTATTTGTCTGAAACTCTCAGAGAGCTACTCTGAATGCCACAGTGGCTCCCAAAGAACAGGAACCTAACCTGGAAAAAGCTGGAAATCCGACAGTCCGATGCATGAGCTGAGAAGAGGAACAAGAAAGAAACTTTAAGGAAGCAGAAGGAACTCGTTGGTCTGGATTTCTTGACTTTGTTTGGAGCGTCAGGTTTGCCTCTCCCTGCTGCAGGGGCAGATTTCCCTTTTGTTTTTAAGCCCCTGCCTGCTAAAATGACTGCTAGAACACCGACAGTCAATGCTTCCTTCTTTCAGCTGATTGAAGAGTGTGATGTCACACATTTGGGATTGTACAAGTTTTTTGCAGGTGTGATGATCCTGATTTTCATCTTGGCTCTGCCTCTGAACGGATCTGTCCTCCACCTTTTCATATTCAAGCTCAAGTTCTGGAAATCAAACACCAACAACGTCTTCCTCTTCAACCTGGTGTTGGCCGACATGCTGCTGCTTTTCTGTCTGCCTATCAAGTCCTACAACTTCATAATGGGGGAGAGGAGGAGCGGGAACGATGTGATGTGCAAAGCCATGCTCTTCATGCTGTTTCTGAACCGCGGCGCCAGCATCGCCTTCCTCACCGTCACCTCCATCAACCGCTACTTCAACGTGGTGCACCCTGGACGGAAAACCATCCTGAAGTCGCTGAAGAAATCCCCCCAGATATCGCTTATC
The DNA here is from genome assembly GCA_023969325.1 of Oryzias curvinotus. Classification (NCBI taxonomy): domain Eukaryota; kingdom Metazoa; phylum Chordata; class Actinopteri; order Beloniformes; family Adrianichthyidae; genus Oryzias; species Oryzias curvinotus. The sequence goes on from CM043729.1 coordinate 20,161,242, forward strand.
ATCTGGATGATCCTTTTCCTTTTCACCATTCCCACCATGATGAAGAACTTTGAGTGCTGCAACAACTTTGCCAACCATGAAGAGAACGGCAAGAACATAAGCAAAGAGGATGCGTTGGTTCGGGTAAGCTTCCCTTTGTTTTGGCAGCGATAAACGGAGAGTTTTGGGAAATGTTTGAGTTCTGACTGATTCACCTGATTGTATGACAATCGATGTGTATGGCAACACGCCAGCGGTGACATCAAACAGCAGCGTGGTTCTCAATGAATCAACATCTGTCTCACTTCAGAGGAAACTGCAGCTGGAATGGAGACATTTACCAGATTTGAGACTTTGACAAACGCTTTTCTTTCATCAGACCTTCTGATTTTATCACAACAGTTTTTGATAAACAACCTTCAGTCAAGCATGTTTTGGTTTCTATGAGGACGGATCTAAACCGTTCTGAGTCCAGGTCTTGGTTGGTAGAGGTGCAAAGACAGAAAACATGCAGGAGTCCAGGACACCAGCGCAGACATGCAGGGACGTCCATGCATGTTGGAACTGCAACCTGTCTGACTCAACGGGGTCGCGGTCGATGAGTGCACACTAGAACGTTCTCTGTTTTAGTCGACTTTATGATATGGTAAATGGCGTATACTTGTAGCGCTTTTCTACCTTCCTCTAAGGCCCAAAGCGCATTACAGTCACAGTGGCATTCACCCATAAACACACATTCACACACTGATGACGGCTCCGCGGCTGAACTCTGGCGCCAACCTCCCACCAGATATGAACTGTAACAGACAACAGTGTCAGGGAAAACACATGAAGAAGTTAGAACTTACTGCAGAAGATCCTGAAATCGATGGTTCCAACGTCTGCTCAGAAATCCGTTCATCCTGTTTTAAAAAAAGTCAGAGATACGTAAAAACTTTGTAAAAACATCTGTAATTGTCTCCACATAACATCCTAATCCACATCCTGATTTCAGGACCCAGAGGATTTCTTGAGAGAGATCATCTTCTTCACCCAGATCCTCATCCCTTTCTCCATCCTGGTCTACTGCACCGCCCGCATCGTGAACCGGCTCAGGAGAAAGACGGTTGGGGACAGGACCAAGCTGAAGAGAGCCGTGATCCTGGTGACCACCGTCATGGTGGTCTTCTCCCTCTGCTTCCTGCCCTGCACCATCGCCCGCATGATCCTGCTGATAGTTCGGGTCCAGGAGATGAGCGAGCAGATCCAGGACAAAGCGACGGCGGTCTTTGACGGCCTCCTGGTCCTGTCCTACATGGACTGTCTGCTGGATCCGCTGGTCTACTGCTTCTCCAGCACCAAGTTCAAGGCTCTGTACCTCTCTACGTACTTCCCGTTTGTAGTGAAAGGTTCTCCAAAGATTGAAAGTTCTACAGGAAATGCGACACAGCCGTCACGCAACCGGGTGGTTTGAGAAGCGGCAGCTGGTCTCCCTCAGAAACCATCAGGATTCCCTCAAGCCGGCAGAAAAAACAATTAAAGAAACTGTTTCATGTTGTCTTCAAACCTTTGTACAAATGTAATGTGAAATAATGTATGTTGGACAATAAGAGAAACAGAGTTTTTAATGCTGTTGAAGTTTTGATATAAATTATTCCATCTTGAGGTTAATCCAAAAAAAGTCTCCTGCCATGATTCCACAGCCTCACAGCCGCTTTTTGACCCTCTGGACTTGCCATACTCTCTCCAGTGCTCTTTGCTCTTACCTGGTCTGAGCAGGTAGACGTTTTCCTCCCTGGACAAACAGAGTAACAAGCAGTGGCAGGACATCAGCGGCTCTGCTTTCTCATCTGTAAGTGAACCCCAGCAGGAAACAGGCTCTGCGGTCAGGGGGAGCAGGCCGTCTGCGGTCAGGGGGAGCAGGCCGTCTGCGGTCAGGGGGAGCAGGCCGTCTGCGGTCAGGGGGAGCAGGCCGTCTGCGGTCAGGGGGAGCAGGCCGTCTGCGGTCAGGAGGAGCAGACCGTCTGCGGTCAGGAGGAGCAGACCGTCTGCGGTCAGGGGGAGCAGGCCGTCTGCGGTCAGGGGGAGCAGGCCGTCTGCGGTCAGGGGGAGCAGGCCATCTGCGGTCAGGGGGAGCAGACCGTCTGCGGTCAGGGGGAGCAGACCGTCTGCGGTCAGGGGGAGCAGGCCGTCTGCGGTCAGGGGGAGCAGGCCGTCTGCGGTCAGGGGGAGCAGGCCGTCTGCGGTCAGGGGGAGCAGGCCGTCTGCGGTCAGGGGGAGCAGGCCGTCTGCGGTCAGGAGGGCACAGGAGTCGCTCAGCACAGGCAGCATTGAACGTGTTCCAGCAGCAGGAACAAACTCTGACTGCAGATGAAAGGTGGTAGTCGTCCCATGAAGCACGGAGGACACGTGAAGATGGTGATGGCGCTTTGAGTCCACACTCCTCTGAACGCCACGAACACAAACACATCAGGGTCACACAGGAATCTACCCAGAGAAGATAAAAGAAAAGCCCACAGAGGTGATTAGAGGTGGAGTGGTAGGCCAGAAACACGGCAGGGAATCAAACATGAACTGAAAATATGGAACCAAAACGATCTGACTGACTGCAAGTCTGTAGGCTCCTAAAGGGAGCTGAGAGCTAATAAACTGATTATTAACAGCTGATGATGTCATTAAAAAAGCTAATCAAGTGATTAACTGACAGCATTTCATGGAGAGGATCTCAGTTTGTTGATGTTGGGAGGTGAGGACCCTCTGATCATGCCCCGCCTCATCAACAACAATTTGCTGAACTTTGTGCTTCGTCAATTTGGTGACGACCTGATCCTGAGTCAGAGGGAGGTGTTCAAGTCAATTCAAGTTCATTTAATTCACGTCATTTAATTATAACAACAGTCGTCTCCATGGGCTTCATGCTGGTAATTGTGTAATTAGCATGAATCATGAAGAACATGAAGTCATAGAATTCCACAGGAAAAGGCTGAACTTAACTAAACTGACTAAACTAAACTGGACATCTCTGCCCTTAGACCCCCCCTTCTCGGTAAGGAAAAAATGAAGAAACCTCAGGGGTGTCCACATGAAGGAGGGATCCTCCCCCAGGACGGACAGGCGATGGAGCATAAGAATGAACTTATCTAACTCTACAACCAAATATACAAAGTCCAGCAGACGAGCTTCATCCAGATGGAGTTGGGGGGACGGCTGGGGGGGCCACATGAGCTGGAGACAGGATCCACAGGCAGGTGTAGGAGCAGGAGCAGAGAGGAGCCAACTGGAATCACTCCCCAGGAGGGGAAAGAGGGAAAGAGGGACAGTACATGAATCACTGCACCAAACAGAGACATGGAGAACTAAATGATGAATAAATGATGAAGAATAGAGAAGAGAGGAAGAGTAGAGGTAGATGAGAAAAGAGGACAGAACCCCAGAGCTCCATAGTTACTCCAGCTTCAACTTCCAGCAGCCGTTTGACATCTAATTGTCATGAAGTGTAATTCAAACATGTTAACAGTGAGCTGCATGCACTATGGTCCTGATAGCAGATGGTGAGAATGATAACAACTGAAAATCCACATTTTAGGATGTAAATATTTATCCAATATTAATCTAAGTCGTCCTGATCCGTTCATGAAACCATCTTCCCTCTGCCAAGGAATATGTATAATGGATGTAATGAAAATTACAATTATTCTCCCAAACTTCATTACAGTAGGTGAGGTAGGGGGGGGCAATAAGTTAAATGTGATTACTAACTAGCCTGATAATAATCCTGTCCACAGAGGAATGTTTTCAGTCTAACTGTGAATGTAGGAACTGAGTCTGCCTCTCTTCCATGAGCTTATTCCACAGGTGTGACCCCCCCACCCCCACGCGTTGTTGACCTTGACGATGACTTCATTCCTGATGAGGTTGTTCTGGGTTTTCCGTCTCGGCTTCAGGATGACTCTACAGGTGTCCCTGACGTCAGCAGACTCTATGTTAGATACCGGACCCAACGCCAAAAACCCTTCAGGGGTTTTCCTCACACTCTGTAGGACTTTAAACCAAACTCAGACTCTGCATCACACACCAGTGGGGCGGCTTTGCAGCTGATAACCTGCTGAGCTGGTTCAGCCTCCGCCTTGCTCATCTATTAGGGTCCTTGAGCAAGGCACTGAACCCCACAATGCTCCTGGTGGCCTTCGGTGTCTCGCATGGCGGTGCAGCGAACCCAAAGGCGCTTTGGGAGGTGGAAGGTCACCTGGATGGATGCTCCGCTGTGTCCTAAAGGAGAGAGGAGGCGTCCACTCCTTCCTGCCTTCAGGCCCGGCTTGTGGAGAACGTGAGGTTCTGATCCGGATCGTGCGGGACGCGACACCTTTGAGAGGAAACTGGATGATGCATTTCAAACCACATCAAGCTACTTTTGGGAAATGACTAAACATTCAAGACAAACAGCAGACAGGAAATGCTTAGGATCTGGCTTTAGAGGGAGCGAGGTGACTAAGTCCTGCAGGGATCCACTGCACAGGTGGAGGGAAACGGGTTCCTCTGTTAGGGATGGAACAGGGGGATTTTTTTTCTTTCCATTTTAAAAAACTCCCCAGAGGGTGAGGCTGTATGTAGGTGGTGGAGGGGGGGGGTCACTGGATATTGCTGCCCCCCCCCCCCCCCCCCTTCAAAGGTGTCCTATAATCATATGGAGCAGAAAAAAAGACACACAGTCACGACGTCTGAGGAGCTAAAAGGAAACGTCTGAATGAAGGTAAATAATGAGAAAAATCCTGTAAACCCATCCTTCACCCATGGGGGGCGGTGATGTGCTGAGGAGGTAACTGCAGTTTGGAGGCTTGAGTGAACTTTTTTTTTTAATCGTTTTCTTGTGAGATAATGAAGAAGATACTGCAGCATCGAGACTTTGCCTGTTTCAGTGTCTTTATTTTGTGGTAAACAACAAAGACAGCAGAGGAAGACTCTGTATTAGTGGATCTATGCTCCCCAAACGCCTCATTCTGTCTCATGACCCCCTCCCTTTATACACTTAAGACCCCCGACAGCAGGTTGAATGATGGAACTCAGGGCCGACAAGCGTCTCTGTCGGTCAAACCAGAAGAACTTGTCCAGTTATAATTGGTTTAATTTAATGGTGTTAGACATCGTCTCCTCTGTTTTGCCAAAGGTTTATTGTATCGGACTGAGTAGGGGTCTTTGGCTCCACTAATGTCCGGAGTTCAGTGAACGCACCACGCAGGGACGCCCGTCAGGGTTCTGTCAATCAACGCGAGACGCTTCTGTTTTATGTCCCTTTCTCTTAACCCACGCTGTACAGCTTTCACCAACAGCTCTCTGCTCCCCAAAAGATGTTTTTCAGTCATTTTATGATTCAATAGAGGAGCTGTGTTTGTTTGTTTTTTTGTCCAATTAAATTAACTAAATTAAAAGAAGAAACTAAATGGATAAATTGATGGACTTTTAGCAGAGGTCCCCAAATGTCACAGAAGACCGCTGCAGATGTCCGTCTTCCTCTGCTTTTGATCCTAAATCTAAAGGAGGGATGGAACCCAGAAGGGAAACCTGCATCTGCTCCCAGAATCCTTTGGTGTAAACACAGCCTCCAGGCCAGGAGAGGTGAGCATGAGATGGGACGGATGTGAACGTCCATTACAGTGGACCATTACTGCTGTTGGTTTGAATCCATCTGTCCATCTATTATTCATGGGCGGTCCACAGGAATCCCTGGAGCCTGAAGAAGGTGCAGGCAGCTCTGAGATGGCAGAAAAGCACACCGCAGAGCATGGAGAAGACTCTGAGCGGCACAAACGCTGCTGGGTTCATGGCTGAAGACACTAAACAGCTGCTGCAGGAAGACAGCAGACTAAATCTGTCTCCTGAGCCACCGTCGGTGTCAGCTGGAGATGGGCAAAACCAAAAACTGCCAAAATACGGTCGTCATCTGCCAGGTCTGAAGGGCCTCAGTCCCAGCTGTCCTCATGGCAGATACGGCGGTCTGCGGGTAAAAAGGGTCAAACCTGTACGGGACACGCACCAAACATGGGGTAGGGGGGTAGAGCGCTCAGTGAACCCACAGAAGGAAAATGATCATGCAGAACGTTTTTAAACCAATGTGTCAGCAGTTTGTGAAACATTTCCTGGAAACGCCGCCGGTTTAAGACCAAACCCTGATGCTAACTTGCATGTGAATGAAATAAATTAAAATTATATAATATAAATAAAATAAAATTTGACAAAAACCTTTAGGTTGATGTTGTGATGTTGATAGTTAGGAAACATGAAAACCCCTCACTGGTCTATCTGTGACCAAACCAAACAGGGAGGGGGCTGGTTGAAAGACCAGCATATGATATTTCCATATATGGGTATGGGAAGTTCCATGGCGCCAAAAACCAAAGTTCATGTGGAGGTAGAGAAATCCATACAATGTTTTTGAGAATCAACAAGGTATCAGAGATTTCCTGTCTTCAAACAAGTGAAAACGTTTCCCAAAACAGTTAAGTTACTTTTGTTTTCTATTAGGTGTAATGAGATCTTTAAAGTAATCACGCCTCAACCGCAGAAAACAACATTTTAACGAGCGATCATGTTTCTGTCTACTCAGAGTGAAACCAGAGCTGATGGAAAGACAAAAGGTTTATTTTGACATTAAAGGTGGAATTGCATCATTTCCCACAGCATGCTGGTGGAAATCCCAGATCGTCTTCTATCTGCTGTCAGAATGTTTCCAGTGGTCTTTAAATTATGATTCTGCTGTTTTTAGACAAAATCCTACACCCCTGTCGCTTTCTAGGACATAGTTTCTGCAGAGCAGCAGGATTTGCTGCTGGCTGACAGCCCCCACACCCCCAACCCATTACCAGATCCAACCATGCGTCCAGTTCTGATCCGGATTCCAGCTCAGACAGGAAAACAGAGACGTTCATGGACCTGTCTGGCTGCAGGTGGATGATCAGAATAGCAGGGAGCTTGCGGCTTGCCGTAGTTTTTCCAACAGCATCTGCTCCTGAGTCACAACTATTTAAAAAAAGAAATCCTGAGAAGTGTGATTTGAATCTGAATTCTCTTTATCTTTGTCCTCCATCTTGACAAAAATGCCACAAGAACGTGTTAAAACAGCAAACCCAGGATTTTCCTTAAGGTTTGGATCAGATGTTGTTTGGATGTTTTAGTTTGTTGGGGGATGAACTGAGGCCAACAGCTCAGCAGCTTTTCTGTACATGTCAGGGACCTGACACAGAATTGAGTGCTAAAACATGAAGGTCAGGCCTCCTCCAGCCCCCGCCTGTCGCGCTGCGAGTGCCCGCCGTGGCCCAAAGGCTCTGTGAACAGAGAGATCACACCAACAGATACCACAAAGAAAAAAATACAGATTGGGTTTTCAAATACCACAATCTGCACAGACATGCAACGTGTGTGGGAGGAAACGCAAGCAGAACCACTGCAGCAGAAATCCCCCATTTTCCCCCGGTTGGACTGACGAAGCCCCGCAGGTGAAGCTCAGCGTCCACAGCACCTAAAGAAGATGCCGTGTCTCTGCAAAAGGAGAAGCAGTGCAGCAATAACCACGGCGTGCTACAACACGCTCCCTCATGGCTCACAGTGCATGCCGTGACACGCTGGGCAGAAGTGACTTCTTTCTTTTTTTGCAGAAGCCTGTCCTGTGTGAGGGGGACCAGGAGGAGCAGATGAATGACAGAAATGACCGTTTCTGATGCTTTGCTGCTTTACTGCTGTGGTTTTGTAACTGCAGAGATCAGAAACATTCATGTAATGTTTGACTGGGACGGAAACGTCTGCTGCAGAGTGATTTTCCTCAGGAAGAACTTCTTCAATCAGTAACCTCGCCGCTTCACCGAGGCTTCAAGGCGTTCTGAGGGAACAACTGGGATTTCTGTAAATGTTTATCAGCAACTGAGTTTCTCTCAGGACAAACTCTTCCAGTGATCCACACACAAGTGGACAAAAGGTTGTGCGTTTGTGTCAAACCTACATTGACGAGATCGTTGAAAAACAACCTCAGCAGACGACTGAACCTGCTCAGCCAGGCTGTTCCTCTCAGCCTCCTTCCTCCGTGGAGGTCTGATTACATCCACCACAAGTCCCTGCTGGCCTTTCCTAACAGGCAGTCAAAGTGTTCATATAGAAACTCCTAATGTTCCACAGAGACTCTCCTTTTTCCACTTTGTACAAAACTCTCACCCTCACATTGACAAACGCTTGTGTACGTTGGTGACCTTTAACCCCCTACTCTTCAGCCCCGATCCTGGAGGTCTTCAAACCAAAATCTTTTTAAAAAATCTCCAAAAGCCGCCGTGAAACCAGAGGAGAGCTCGCCTGGCGCTCCTCATCTTTGGAGGTCGACTCCGTTTGGTGTTTTAGCAGTCAGGACGTTTTTAAGAGCTTTCAGTTCATCTCTGTTTGTCTTTTATTGTGCTTTACTTTGTTTTTACTGTCTTTAGTTTGTGATCTGTGTCTGTTGGCTGGTTGGAACTCTTTCTCAGAGAGAGGAGCGACAGAAATAAACCTTCACTCACTTAAAGACCTTTTTCTATCCTTATCTTAAAAGCTTGAGAAAATAGAAGCCGTGCACTGAGGAGGAGATGCTCAGGAACATCAGAAACCATCGCTGACCACATGTGGAAAAGGTAAATGAGAGGAGAGAGGCTGAAAAATCCACTCTGAGGTCATCTTCTCAAAGAGACTTCCACCCTTTCAGCTGAAGAGGCGGAGCCTCCCCCGTCCCTCCAGTCCTTTTTTAATTTGTTAGTTAGGATTTTGAAATAACAAAAACGAGTTCTTCTGAGGACTTTCCTTCATGACTCTTTGGTTCTGGAAAAACATACACATGGATGACGTCATCACTGCTGCGGTGTCTCACAGAAGCACCACTGCCCTCCTCCGTCCGCTCAGCTCCCCCATCTTCTGCCCCGGGCGGCTAACGGCGTGACAGAACAAGGATGATGAAAGAACCTGGAGCGCACAAACAACCACCTGAGGAATTTCACCAGACCTTTCCTGGAAAGCTGCTGTTGGCATGTGAACTCTAAACTACTCCACGTCTGATCAACAGTAACAAGCTTCCTCTTTCTTTTCATAAACGTCTAGGAAAAGAGATAAAAAAGAAGCAGTTATTTTAAGGGGGAGGAGCTTGTAAAAGCACATACCTCCTGCTTAGAAATGTTCCTCTGAGAAGCACGAAGGCAGCGCTCAGACTGATCCTCTTCCTCTTCCTCACACAGAGCTGCTCTCCTGCATGGACCTTCAACGCTTCCCTCTGACACAAGCAGAGACGGCGCCGCTGTGGGACTGAGGAGGGAGGATTCCCAGCCTGAAAACAGAAGATTCACCGCCTGAAAACAGAAGATTCACCGCCTGAAAGGAGAAGATTCACAGCCTGAAAACAGAAGATTCACCGCCTGAAAACAGAAGATTCACCGCCTGAAAACAGAAGATTCACCGCCTGAAAACAGAAGATTCACAGCCTGAAAACAGAAGATTCACGCCTGAAAACATAAATTCAAGACCTGAAAACAGAAGATTCACCCGCCTGAAAACAGAAGAGGCCCATCCGTGAAAAACGAAGATTCACCGCCTGAAAACAGAAGATTCACAGCCTGAAACAGAAGATCAAGCCGAAAGAGAAGAGTCCCAGCCTGAAACAGAGATTCATCACCGCCGGAAAACAGAAGATTCACCGCCTGAAAACAGAAGATTCACCGCCTGAAAACAGAAGATTCACAGCCTGAGAGACAAGCAGCCAAAGGATTTAAGCCTTTCTGCTCCCGGAGAATCAAACCCTTCCCTGCTGCTGGTCTTCAGAGATGACCCCGTTCACGACGGTCACTCCCAACCAAACCGACCACTGCAATGTGTCAAACGAGGTCACATACCAGGCCCTCTCCTGGCTGATGATAGGGCAGTTCACGCTGGGTCTGCCTCTCAACCTGTCCGTCCTCTACATCTTCCTCTTCAGGTACGGCCTTCCACACGTAGAGCTTTCAAGGTTAGAACAGGCTGCAGTTTCCTGTCTTTAGAGCTACAGATCAGCCGTGTCTTGGCCTTTGAGGTTCCTCCTGAATGTCTGGAGATGTTCTGAGGAGCAGCAGGTGAGCAGCCAGGCCTCATCTTCACGTGTTGGAGAGAACGGTTGGTGCAGATGTCTCTGTGAAAACATGGTGTGGAGGTCCGCTCTACACCTGGTACACCTGCTGAGGAAAGGAGTTTCATTAGTTGTCTTTTTAGCTTCACACAAGACCTCACACTTCATCAGTTTAATGCATAGACAGAAATGATTTCCTGTTTTTGTTGCTGGTCTGTGACAGTCGTAGCGTTTGGAGTTTGCTCTTATGTCACTTATCTCTCTGTTACCAAACAAGCCAAAGGAGACTGTGTGCAGAGCAGCAGTTTGACGGAGGACTGAACGTTCTGACTCTATCACCCCTCTCTCTGCACTGTGACATACCCTATCTATTATATCACTGTTCTATAAGATCCTATTCCCAGGTAGGTCCTGTCTGCTGCTGGGGTTCATTTCTGAAACATGTTTTGTATTTTTTCCTCTGTAGATTCAAATTCTGGAAGAACAAGGGCATCTTCCTCTTCAACATTGTGGTTGCTGACTTCCTGCTGGTGATCTGTCTGCCCATCAAGATTTACGACTACCAGCACAGCCGGCGGCAGAGCGACGACCAGGTGGTTTGTAAGACCATGGTCTTCATGCTGTTCCTGAACCGCGGAGCCAGCATCGTCTTCCTCATCATCCTGTCCCTGGATCGGTACTTCAGCGTGGTCCATCTGGGGAAGAGAAACTGTACCAAAGTTTTAAAAAAGAACCCCATCATGTGTTTGGGGGTCTGGATCCTGCTGCTGGTGCTCACCACCCCCACCATGGTCAGCACCTTCGACTGCTGCAACAGCCTGGGCCGAGCGCCGAACGAGTGGGAGCACACGCCCACCGACATCTGCAGAGAGGTAACTACAGTTAGGTCCTGCGCGTTTCCAATTCACTGTTCCAGAAGTTGCTGAACTAATGTCTTTGTTTGAAGATCAGCCTTCCAGTCCTGATTGGCACATTTCCAGTTGTGACTGGTTAAATTAGGTTTCAATTTGTGGCATTGAGGGCGTTCAAAACACTGTGATGTAGACTAGGTCAGGACTCTGCAGGTCAGTCCAGGTCATCCAGACTCTGTCCTCCAGGTCTTCATGGACCTTTGGTCACTGGTGCTCAGTCATGGTGGAAGAGGGAGGGGCTCCAAACTGCTCTAAACCCTCAAGGTTGGGACCATGGAAGAGTCCAAAAGGTTTTGGTATTCTTAATACCTCGTCCATCAGATTGCCAGATTGAAAATCATGGTCCGTCTCTCCAGAGAAATCGTCTCCACTGCTCTGGCGTCCAGTGGCGGCGTGCTTTCCACCGCTTTGGTGATGTGTGGATGGATGCAGCTGCTCGCCATGGAAACCCATGAAGCTCTCTGCGTGCTGGACTTGGACTGATCTACAGGTCACATGACCTCTGCAGCAACTGACTGCAGAGGTCATGTGACCTCTTTGACCTTCAGCATCCATGACCCCTCTCCACCAGGTTACGTGGTCGACCACTTGGAGGCTGAGCTGCTGTTGTTCCCAAACTCTTCCATTGTCCTGATAGAGCTGACAGCTGACTGTGGGACATTTAGGAGAGAGGACATTTCACCTGTGGATTAGTTGTCCAGGTGGCGTCCAATGACAGTTCCCCGCTGGAATCGACTGAGAGCCGCCCATCCTTTAACAAATGTCTGTAGAAACAGTCTGCATGTCTGACTGATGATTTGAAACACCTGTGGCAGGCCAGGTGATGAGGACACCTGATTCTGATCCTCTGGATGGGGGAGCCAATACTTTGGGTAACATGGTGTATAACAGATGATAGAAAACCATAGTGGTGCTGAGCCGGCGCCCCCTTTGAATAACCGTCCCTGCCTGAAACCACTACTGCCTGCTTTCACACCATCAAATTCTTCTGGAAGCTTTTCATTTCAGCAGGAACATAAACATGTCGTCACTTTATTTAGGATGCAGATAAATATGTTTTAATCACAGACTCTAGGTTTAATCAAAGTCTTTGATTCACTCACTTGAATGTTTACCTGGAGGAGCAAACAAACTGGAGCGCGCAGACGGGACATGTTTAGGTCCTCCAGTGGAGAAGATCATGATAGAAGTGCATCTTTCCTTCAGGAGATGTCAGGCTGAACTTCCTCTTTTATCTAAACTTCCAACAGAAGATCCTTCACTCTGAAGCTGCTGCAGCTCAGCTTTGATCCACTGCTGAGGCCAGAGGCTCTGAGAAGTGAGGAACTTCCTGCTCACAGAATTTTAGGTTTAATCTCTGATCGATGGAGGCTAACAGGACGCCAAATAAAAACCAAAATTAACAGATAATTTTCTCTCAATTAGCTGACTTTTCTAATATTTGCTGCATTTTTATTACCTTTGTGTCAAAATGTACTACAAACAAATAGGCTCCACGCGTAATTTAAATGCTACATATATAAGTAACATTAAAATGTTCATTAAGGTCCTGCTCTCTGAGCACCAGCCCCTCCCAACCCACAAAAACAAGTGGGTTCTCACATTGTGACATCACAAAGTGTGGAACCCCCCCTTCCAGGAAGAGTCTGTCCTGTCAGCCCCGCCCCCAGGGTAACAGGCACGCCCATTTTCTCTGTAGAGCTAGCTGTGATTGGCTAAACGCTTTCCTTTGATATTAACAATCTGAACATCCATCTTTGCAAAAGTTCAGATACTGCTTTTGTTTGTTTTAAATCAAACCTTTTTTATTTGCTTCTTTAAATTATCAAAACAAACGTGAGATTGTTCAGACCTCTGAGTTCACACCAGGTGAACTCGACCTGCAGCTTCATGTCTAAACTCAGCGGCACGACTTCAAGTCACTGATTCACAAACTGGAGGGTAAATCTTTCATAACTAATGATCACTGTGGTTCAGATGGTCGGTCCTCCTGCTGAAACCTGAACTGCTATGAGAGTCAAGCTGAACTAAAATCCTTCTCCTGAAGCTACCGTCGGAAGAGAATCGCCGCTTTCCTGAAACTCGAGTGACAGCTGGTTGCCATGGCAATGGCTGCCTATGTTCCATTCTAAGATGGAAGCAGATCAATGACGGCGGAGGAAAAACTGTTTTTTTTCTCAGCAAGGCCCCACAGTCGCTTTAATGGACTGGATATTAAAAGTTCCATTGAATTGATGGGATGTTGGTTTTAACGTTTGTGGATTTGAAACGGCGTTGGTGCGGCGAGCTCACAAAAGTCATGTTGACTACTGTGAGGATGTAACCCATGAATCCCTGGCTCTAGCTCCACGAAACAATATGACCTACGATATGACCTTATTAGGAATGTGGGCGTGGTTAACAAAAAACATCTGTAGCCAAGGAAACCTAAAGATGTACTTTTACAGATTCTTCCAAAAATGACAGAAACCAATGGAAAAAAGTGGCTTTTTTTCTTCATGAATTTGTCCCGTGCAGCTTTGACCACGATGGCGGGGGCAGAATGGGAGAGTGAGGGGCGGGTGGCAGCCAGAGAGGATGGGGGGCAGCCTGTGGCTTTAGACTTGAACAATACTACACATGTTTAGGAAGGAAAGCGCGCTCATGTCAGACCAAACTCTGGAAGGTTGGGTTTCAGACGATGTGCTGCTTTTCCCAGAGGACATGAAACTCAGAGTTCAGGGAGACGTTTGTCCTTCCTTATAAGACACAGAACTGCTGGTCTGTCTCCCATCGCCGTTTCCTCAGACGGCGCCACGCCCGTTAAACTCCCATCACTCCTTCTGTCTTGCAGATCATCTTCTTCATTCAGATCATCATCCCTTTCATCATCCTGGTCTTCTGCACCTATCGCATCATCCGTCGGCTGCAGCGCAAGTCGGTGGGGGAGAAGACCAAGCTGAGGAGGGCGGTGTTCGTGGTCATGTCTGTGGTGGTGGTCTTCTCCCTCTGCTTCCTGCCGTGCACCATGGCCAGGGGGGTGCTTCTGTACGAGAGGCTGAAGATGGACCAGGCCGCCGAGGACGTGGTGGTTCAGGTGTACGACAGCCTGATGGTCCTGTCCTACATGGACTGCCTGCTGGACCCGCTGGTCTACTGCTTCTGTCACACGGGATTCAAAGATGCTTACATCACCACCTTCTTCCCTAAAGTCCTGCAGAAGCATCTGGTGAAGTCTAACCCAAACAAGATGATCGCAACGACAACGACGACGACAAACAACTCCTGTGTCCCTAAAGTGACCTCCACAGTCACATGATGCCAGGATCTGCGTGGGGGTGCGCTGTGCTTCTGTTCCCCTGAAAGACTGGAGGAAATCAGGAAGCTCAACCTTCAGATCTGCTCACAAAGCCAAGCTCATGACTTCTCCGTCTTTTCTAAAACAAAAGCGAGTTTAAAGTTCTGATGAAGCTCGCGTCTGACTGTGCTTTGGGTCCATCGTGTCCTCACAGCAGCTGCACACAGCTGTGTGCAGCTGTGTGCAGATGTGTGCAGATGCAGCTGTGTGCAGATGTGTGCAGATGCAGCTGTGTGCAGATGTGTGCAGATGCAGCTGTGTGCAGATGTGTGCAGCTATGCTCTGATCTGCATGCTCCTCCTCGTATGGATTCAGCTCATTTAGAATATTTATTTCACAGCCATGATGTCATTTCCTGTTTGTTTTCTCAGTCACAGACTGAAGGTCAGGTCTTCCCGTGAAGCTGATGACTTTAATAAAAACAAAACCTCTGTGCCCCCCCCCCCCCCCCATACCCCAATAGAGGGTCATGAAGCATCTCCATCCAGGTTGTTAGGCGGCGTTACCACGGCGATATTAACATCTGAGCCCCCGCTGCTGCAGCTAAACTGCTCCACACTAGACAGAAGAACCTGAGAGAAGCTGTTCTGCACTGAACGCGGTGGGAGAGCGTCTCCCTCGAGTCCAGGGGACCACAGGTTCAAACCCGTGGGGTTCATCCAAAAGATCCTAAAAATAAGCTCAAGTGTGTCTCTGTGACGGACTGATCTGATGCTCTGCTCTCATCTAGTGGCCACCCACCAAACTGCATCCACATACATTCTACAGACTGAGAAACATGAACAAAATGTTAAAATTCACAGAAACGGCAGCAGACGAACATTTAGAGAAAAGAAAAACCAGATTGCAGACATTTAATCCCAGAAATCCGCCTCATCTGCAGCTGAAGGCCAAACATCTGGATCTGATCCCAAAGAAGTTTTGTTTGAACATTTTCCTCACAAACCCATAAAGATTTTTAATCTTTTTCCAAAAATTCAGTCTGACTACATGAAGATGTTTCCCACACTGACATTTTACCGGATCATGCATGTCTGTGTCCCATTAAGCCCGCTGCTCCTGTGTGCGTGTGCAGCTCCATCAAAGCCTCACGTTTGCTGCTGGCTCCGCCTCTCGCAGACCTGGTTGAGGTT
This sequence comes from Oryzias curvinotus, assembly GCA_023969325.1. Classification (NCBI taxonomy): domain Eukaryota; kingdom Metazoa; phylum Chordata; class Actinopteri; order Beloniformes; family Adrianichthyidae; genus Oryzias; species Oryzias curvinotus. The sequence continues at coordinate 20,176,680 of CM043729.1, forward strand.
TTCCACTTGACCAATCAACAGGCTGGGAGAGGGATTTAAATCTCCCAGAATCCCCTGGTCCAGTGGCCCGCCCCTGCTGCCTGCCTTAGAGCTTGTTGAAACCATTTTTCTCTGGTTACATGTGATCCTGTGCTTTGATCATTATTTGTTTAGGTGGTGCGTTGTATTTTATATTATTGACTTCATTATACTGTTTCAGTCATTTGTGTGACTGGTTTGTGACTGCCTTCACCCGTCACCCTAATAAAGGTGTTGGTTCGAACCCCGGTCTTCTCATTTCTTTGTGTTTCTGTCTTTTCCCTGGATCAGGGACCTAACTCCCTCCAAAACCTAAAATACCTCTGAGGGTTTTCCTTGTCAGATATTCAGGACAAGCATGTTTGGCCGTTTGGCATTAAACAGAATTCTTGGTTTTTGGTTGTTTACAAAGAATTTCAGTGGAATTTGAAGCCTTTGTATGTGAAGGTGTGTTTGGTTTCCCACTGCGCTCTCTGGGAGGCCCCAGGGCTCTGTTCCAGGACCTCTGCTTTTCAGTATTTCACCTCTGACCTGGATAATCTTTCACTAATAATGGAGGTGAGAGACCGGCTGATTTATAATACCGTCACACAATACACGAGTTGTGCATGAACTGTGCGTGACTTGTGCCGTTTCATGAGGAAGGCCTTACGGATTTGCATGTCAAAATGTAATTTAAAGGTGATGTGTGCTTCGCATACGCGATACAAGCGCGTATATGGAGCGCTTGTATCGCTCCATATACGCGCTCCACCACGGGCGGAGTAACATGGCGCCAACCATGGCGCCGACTGTGGTGCCGACCGTGGCGCTGACGCGATGTGATCTTTGCTCAGTAGTCTGAATGTCAAAGTGAAGAAATTCAATCAATCCGTGTTCTTTGCCATGTTTACTCGTACTTCCGTGGTTTTAACGCAGTTCAAACATCTGAGAAAATTTCACATGAAGACCACAACTTTTCTCTTTTTTTTCCACGTAAGACCGACTTTCAGATCAGATAACAGAAAAACTGTTTATTTCTGCAAAAGCTGCATCTTTTCCAAAAATACATTTCAATTCAATCTCACATGATGCTTTCAAAAAGCCAACAGATCTGATCTGGGATTTTTGCATTTAATTAAAATTTTCTTAAAGAATGACATGTTGCTGAATGCGTACTTTTAAACGTAAAGTGCTGCTTGGCCTGCAGGTCATCCGCCATTTTTGCAAAAGCTGAAAATCAGGTTTTTTTGCATCGAATTTTCAGCAAAGTGTCAAATTTTTTTTTTAAAAGGTGCATTTCTTTAAAAAAAAGTTCAAGCCTTGAAGCATCAATGATGTTTAAAGCGATGTCGATAACCGTTTCAGGTTTTCTGGGTCTTCTTCCCCAGTCCTATGGGGCACGAGACCCCCGTGCCCCCCAGGCCACAGTAGCCATCTGGGTTTTTGCTCAGGTACTGCTGGTGGTAGTCCTCGGCGTAGTAGAACGGCTTCGCTTCAGCGATTTCTGTGGTGATCGGACCGAAACCCTCCGCTGTCAGAACCTGGAGACGGGAAGAGAAAGAGGCGCCGTCATGGGATCAGTAAAAAATGATTCCAGAACTTTCCCATCAAAAGAAATGGTCATCAGTCAGAAAACTGACTCAAGTGTCTATTCTCCACACAATCTGGATTCAATAAGTAGTGTTTTTAAAACATATTTATTAAACAAAACACAAGCAGCAAAACTTTAACGCTTAATCTCAAATTCTTACAGACTAATAATCTGAAGGTCACCGTAAAGGTCAAGCTGCACAGTCGCTGCACAAAACAGGCCGAGCTTTAAGAAACCTTCAGACTAAAGCAGACAGTAGGAAACCATCAGTTCTCCATGATGGCAGAATAAAGTGATAAATGTGGAGATTCTGTTCTAACCGATTGATTAGAACCAGAACCAGAACTCCTGCTGCTGGGAACCAAAGCATTTAAAGCGAAGAGGAGATGCTGCAGCATGGTAACCATGGTAACCGTGTTCCCATCCAACCATCCTGAATCCTGCATCACATTTGACGAGAGCTCATTCAGTAGCAGAAAAGTTTAACATTTTTCTGTTTAAATAAACTTTGAATCTTTGATCTAAAAGTATCGGTTCAAATGATTTGAACGTTTTTTTTTTAAGTTAAATTTAAAAACTGTCCAGGTATTTGGTTATGAAATGTTATTTACTTCAGCTTCCTCTAAGGCTGCTGCTCACAGTCAGCATGAAAACACTTTCTAAAAGACAGAAAACAGCAGTCTGTTTGCTCTCAGCGCCCTCTAGTGGCTAAAGGATGAAGTACGCCAACAGTTTTCACTGCTGATTGTTCATGTATACATTATATTTCAATAAAAAATGTTTGCAGTTACTTTATATGTTGTAATTTATTTGCAGAACTATATGTTTCATAATGAAAGCTCAGTCCAGCTTTGGCGGTTTCCCAGCGTTTGTGTTCATGCTGTGCAGCAGCCTGTTATAAATGCATAATTCACATCCATTAATTTGCATGGAAGAGGAGAAGATTGCTCATTTGGAATGCAAATACCTTGACTGCAGTGGCAGAGCTGGAAAATGTGAACAACACTGATAAGCAGCCAGACAGAAGGAATGAAAGAAATGCAGGAAAAAGGTGAAGCTGCGGCAGTGGAGGCACAAAAGGAGGAGTTTTCAGACAAAGAGGGGAGAAGAAGAAAGGAGCGGGAGAAGAATAGAGGAGCTTCAAGAAAGGAGAAGGCAGAGAATGCTGCTCGCACAGCCCGACTGCACGTTATTACATTAAGGAAGTGTGGAGGCACAGCTATGTGCCATTTCAGATGCAGCGCACACCCTGATGATAGGTGGGAGGCAGCAAAGAAAAAGGCGACGCTCCTTTATTTGTGGACGCACAGCAGCCGCCTGCAGGGTCGTTTTCCGCCGTGCTGATTTCCCCAATCAGTGCCGGCGCCGACAATCAGGGCTAACTGGACACAGACGATGCCATAACAGCATATTAAACACGCCTTTCCTCCCGTCGCTCTGCAGAGGAATATTTCAGGTCCAATTCAGAGGCACACGGGTTTATCAGGTTCCGTGTTCATGAGAAGGACTCCTTTTTCAGAGCATTTATCCTAAATTCAGCCAATTTTCTCCTAATGAGCAAAAACAAATCTGCCACGGAACAAATGAAGCAAACTCTTCTTTGTAACCCTGGAGAACCAACAAACCAATTCAGTGGCTGATGTTTTCCAGTCTTTTCTTATTGTGAAATAGATGAACATTTAATAGATTCTGGCAGAGAAAGAACACGGTGATCCCTGACAGTCATCGCATTTGTCTTTGTTTTAATGTGTTTTTAAAATATTTACTTTTCCCGTTTTGTCTGCTGTTCATTCTGTGTCCCAAAGTTAACAAACTATGTTAACTTGAAGAGCCCAGATGTTGTTGGGTTCTCCAGGGTGGAGATGGATTTCCTGAAGACGAGTCCATCTGTTAAGCTAAAAGCCTCTTATTTGCAGAGTTCTTCTGATGAAAAACCCAAACGTTTGGGGGTGTTGCCGCCGTGGAAGCAGACAGATTTTTGGGAGCAGCACTTCATCCAGATTGCAGAGAAAACACGGCGAGTTCCTGAAGGACCAGAGTTGACCTGAAGGTCCACGGTTTCCTCCTTCAGGAGGAAAGACGCCACTCTTCCTTTAGAGAGAGGCTCAGGCCGGAAGTGAAGTGGGGACGGGCTTTGGACAGGCTTTGGACGGGCTTTGGACGGGCTTTGGACGGGCTTTGGACGGGCTTTGGACGGGCTTTGGACGGGCTTTGGACGGGCTTTGGACGGGCTTTGGACGGGCTTTGGACGGGCTTTGGACGTGCAGGACGGCGGCCGAACATGGCGTCATGTTGGATTCTGAAACGCCGGCTGTGCGTGAGCCAGCTTCTGCAACTGAAGCCTTTTTTCTGAGGGGGACAGATTTAGGGCCCAGATGGTTTGGCGCGGGTGGCGTTGCTGCAGGCCAAGTGCTCTCGCGCACACACATGCACGTGCACACACAGATGGGAGCGGGGGGCGGGAGTCAAGCTGGTTGTGGAAAAAACTGAAAGAAAGTAACATTACATGGAAAGCTGCGAGCGTTTGTGGTCACATGACCGCCTCCAGCTGCCAAAGCGGCTCTGGAGGAGGAAAAGCTCACAAATTCCTCTGAGCTCTCACCAAATCGCACCGAGGTGACCCAGAAGAACTCAGGTCCGACAGCGCGGGCCAACACCAGAACCCCGGCAGATCCGATGACATCACAGAGCGACTAGAACATCAGACTCTGACATGCTTCTCACAAGAGGCATCGTCTGCCCCCCCTTCAGTTCCATCAAGCCCTCATCTCTCAGTTAATTGCCCTCCCAGCACCTCTAGCTGCCCCGGCCCTCGGCTCTCAGGGTTCTGGCTCAGTGTTTCAGAACTTCTACCTGTTGGCCCGGTTTGTTTCTGAACACAAAAGAGCCTCAAACACAGAAAACCCGAACATCCAGGAAGGGCAGACGGGGTGAGGAGCAGCACAGAAAAGGACTTTAATGAAGACCCCACTGCACTAGAAAAGAATGGAGTAGAATAGAGTAGCCTCTTCCATGGCAGTTTCCATGGCAACAGGCTCTCTGGATGGATGGTGGTGGAAAGACCTCAGCAGGAGAGCGTCTGAGGGAGGTGGCGTGT